>SSNQ01033084.1:0-13931 GCA_006942095.1 Nothobranchius kuhntae | reverse complement strand
CCCTTTCAACACTTTAAGACGTTAGAGTAATGCGACTGTGAATGAAGTGACTGTTCAGCGCTAAAAGGTGTCCATTGTTGTGGCCAAATTTATTGAGGGTTTGAAAGCCATTAGTTTTATTTATTCATGTTTTGTTTAACAGTAGAAACATATTATAAGCCTGACTTCTACCTAAACCTTTACGTGATTTATGTATTTGTTTAATTACTTTTGTCAGTTTGTGATGACTTTGTAAACCTTTGGACTAGGGCTGAAACAATTCCTCAAGTACCTCGAATACTTAGTGTACAAAAAAGCCTCGTGTCAAATTCTCTGCCTCAAGGCTTCGTTTAAATTGTATTCAATTAATTCATGGCTTTGCAATCGCCCAGGGTCATGTTTCACCCGGACCGAAATAAGTGACACATACACACACTGCACTGAATGCACACGCCAGTAGCGAATGTGACTTAACTTTCTCTTAAGCAATGGCGGACAATGTGGACCCGGTGGAGTGTGAAAAAGACAGAACATGTCAAAGGTGTGGGACCATTTTTCACGTCGTAAGGCAGAAAACGTAGTCCAGTGTAAATACTGGAAAATGGATCTAGCCTACCACAACACTACATCCTCGATGCTGCAGCACCTGACCAGGAAACACGTGTATATGTCACTTATGCAAGCGGACTCAGAGGTCTGCTATATATTCTGCGGACACTGTGCGACTTTTTCATTTGTAGCACTCAGTTTCAGCTCACACTGTGCGTCTGGTAGCAACACGTCGGACTTAAAATGTGCTAAAAATAGAAGTTTTTACACAACGCGTTGTTATCGATGTCTGTTGTCCCTCGGGATTGCTGCAAGAGGACACAGGTGAGTGGCAGAGGAAAATGAAAGAAAGTAAATAAATGTTTTGTGATCAGTATAATTTGACATAACCACGGCAAACATGCTTTCTCGACAATCCTTGTTATAGTGTGAGGAAAGCAAGTGTAGAAATTAAAACGGACGTGTGTTAATAGGGTGTCTAAATGATACCATACGGTCTCTTAGAGCTGTGGAACAGAAATGGCGCAAAACAAAAGATCCTGGTGATCAACTGAAATTTCATGAATTACTGTCCTCATCTCTGCCAGCATCACTGATGTAAAGAAAGCTTTGTACACTGACAAAATTCTCAGCTCTACTGACTCTCAGAAACTATTTTCGACATTCAAAACTCTGCTCAACCTGCCTCATTCTTCACCAGGGTATCTGCAGGTTTGAGGGAGCCAAATTTAAGACTTTTTAAGACCTTTTTTAAGGCCACTTTGACCAAATTTAAGATATTTAAGCAGGGCAGCAGTAGCTCAGTAGTTGAGCGGGTTGTCCAGTAATCGGAAGGTTGCAGGTTTGATCCCGGCTCCGGACAGAGAATTCTGCTGTTGAGTCCTTGGGCAAGACACTTAACCCACCTTGTCTGCTGGTGGTGGTCGGAGGGACCGGTGGCGCCTGTTCTCGGCAGCCTCGCCTCTGTCAGTGCGCCCCAGGGCAGCTGTGGCAACATCATGGCTCATCCCCACCAGTGTGTGGATGTGTGTGAATGGATGAATGATACACTGTAGTGTAAAGCGCTTTGGAGTCCTGACTCCGAGAGGCGCTATACAAGTGCGGGTCATTTATCATTTAAGCTATAATTTCCAGCTGTTGCCTGGAACCGGTGCTAACCACGCCACGATCGTGGGATTAGCCATCCAGTTACCATTAAACTTGCACTTCCCAATGGCGCAAGCTCCCACTAGCTTAACCAGCTAGCGTGCTCATCTAAAAATAGCCCTCTTTCACAACCAACTGAATGTGTACGGTTCCGCTTACGCCAACAACGTACACAAAAAACGCTGAACACCAACTAGAAATTCACGAAAATTTCATAGAAATAAAAGAATCTTGTTTATTGGGTCTTTTAAGACCTCTGGAAACTGTATTTAAGGATTATTTGTCATTTTTAAGGCCTTAAATTTGGAAAAGCTAATTTAAGGCTTTTTAAGACTTTTTAAGGACCCGCGGATACCCTGTTCACTGACAAAATGGCAGCTATAAGCAAACAGTTTACTCAACTGGCCACTCATGAACATACGTTACCACAAACTCCTTCTAGCCCAACCATCTCAAGCCCCACTGCTTCATTTTCCTCTTTTTCCCCTCTCACTGAGAACTGTGAGTCCAAGCTTCTCACGTGCAGCCACCCTACTACATGCCCACTTGACCCCATTCCGACTAAGCTGCTCCAAGCTATTGCTCCTACAGTAGCCACAGCAGTCACATAGGTGATCAACGCTTCACTGACATCCGGTACATTTCCCACCTCTCTCAAGCATGCTCAGGTTAAACCGCTGCTAAAAAAAAACCATCTCTTCCTCCAAATCATGTGGAGAACTACCGACCTATCTCTCTCCTCCCTTTTCTGTCCAAAATCATTGAAAGGGTGGCTTTCAAGCAGATCACAGAATACCTCTCACAAAACTGTCTGCTTGACCCTTACCAATCTGGGTTCAGAAAGGGCCACTCCACTGAAACTGCTCTGTTAGCAGTGACGGAGTCCTTAAAAGAAGCTAGAGCGACTGCCAAATCCTCAGTGCTTATCCTGCTCGACTTATCGGCTGTATTTGACACTGTCAACCATGGCTTCCTTTTGTCCACACTCTCTAGCATGGGCATCACAGAGAAAGCACATGCCTGGTTTGAATCGTACCTCACAGGACGAACATTCAGTGCATCTTGGCTTGGACAATCCTCTACCGTGCACCACCTTGCCACAGGAGTCCCCCAGGGCTCTGTACTAGGACCTCTTCTCTTTGCCATATACACCACCTCACTGGGTGAGATTATTCGATCGCATGGCTTCTCCTACCACTGCTATGCAGACGACACCCAGCTCTATCTGTCATTTCCACCGGACGACCACACTGTCTCTGCACTGTACTGTACTGTGAGACCTCTTCAAATGGTCCAGAATGCAGCGGCGGTCTTGTCTTCAATCAGCCAAAAAGAGCACACATCACCCCTCTGTTCATTGAGCTCCACTGGCTACCGCTAGCAGCACGCATCAAATTCAAATAGCTAACACTAGCATACAAAGTCCGACATGGTGCGGCTCCCATCTAACTGAATCCTCTTGCAAAGGCTTACGTCCTGGCCCGGCTGCTCCGGTCATCACAGGATCGTCGGCTAGCAGTGCCTACACCACGCTCAGGACAATCCAGACTCTTCTCATGCATCGTTCCACAAATGTGGAATGAACTACCAAGCACTACCAGAACAGGGGCTTCCTTTTCGACTTTCAAGAAACTCCTGAAGACCCTGCTCTTCAGAGAGCATCTTCTAAACTAGCACCCTCCCTGCACCCACCCCCCCTCTCTACTGTCCACTCCTTGTTCCCTACTCTCCATGACTGATGTCAAGTTGTTGTTGTTATTGTTGTTGTTAGCCTCAAGGGCAACATGCCGATTATCACTTGTAAGTCGCTTTGGACAAAAGCGTCTGCTAAATACATAAACATAATAGGGAAACAGCTAGCAAGCCATGTTTGCGCATGCACCGTGAGTGGTTCTGGTACTGTTTGGGCCGCAGCCGCTCGCAGCGCTACTTCAACAGTTATCCTCCTAGTTTTTGTCTGGCTTGCCAGGCTAGTAGATTCTCACGAGGGGAAAATGGGCTCAGGTTGTATGCTTACTTTTTGCACAGGTGTTTGTTTACTGTGAAGTAAAGTTGAAGTGCTGAAGTTTTGAAAACTAATTTTGAATAAAACTTGAAGAATAACTGGCAATTGCTCGCTGATTTTAAGAGGTCTTTCATATTTTATAACATGCTATGTGATATAATGGTTTACAAACAAAAAAGGATAATTTATTAGAGTACTTGATTAATAGATAAAAATTTGATAGAGTACTCGATTACAAAAACATTCGATATCTGCAGCCCTACTTCGGACCCTCCCATTAATTAGGTATATAAGGAGCAAGCCAGGGGAAAGGAGGGGTTTTGTTTTTGTTTGTCAGATGTCAGCCGGAAGTGACGGGAGGTTTTTTTTAATGATTTTTTGACCACTTTACAGAGCCTTTATTAGTTGGTTTTGGTTGGATTTTGTGGATTGCTGGATGATTTTGAGTTACAATGGAATATATTTTTGAAGAACTAAAGTCTGGAGTGCGTGCAAATCCAAATCCCATCTGTTGCCACCCACAGCCTTTTTTCTTTTGGGTTATTTCGTTTGGATGGTAAAAGGCCACGACAGTCCATTAACAACTATTAAAAGGTTGTATTCTGTAAGAGTACACCATCAAGGGGACGCAATAGAAGAGCAGCAATGTGATGTAAAGTAGCATTCAATGACCAGAAGAAGCACCCAGTTCAGGTACTCAAATGGTTCCTAAAATGGTTCAGAATCAGTCCTTTCAAGCTGGGCCGGCAAAATGGAGACCCTCGCATGCCATGAAGGTCCGGTATAATATCCCAGATTTTCGAATAGAGAAAACAGTCTTATTGTTTCTTAGGAAAAAATTATCCCTGAGGTTCTCCAGAAGCAAATTAGCCCTCTTTGTTACCTGCTGTATGAAGTCTGAGACCAAAGTCTAAAGCAGCAGATGTTTGTGCTTCAGCGTCAGCTGATCGGTGTCAGCAGAAACCAGCAGAGACGGAAAAAGAACATTTCTAAAGCAAAGAGAAATCTCCACCCCTTTCATCACCATCTGCTCTTCTCTACGTGTGGTGGTAGCTAAACTAACCATGAAGCTACCTTACTAGCTGTACTGAATGATGCTACTGCGGTCTAAGATATAGGAACACACAAAAATGGAAAAGGCACCTTTTCTGTTGTTAAGTAACTCTTTGAGATGACCAAAGCTTTTCAGTAACGGGTCTTGTTCTTCATCCTGTCCAGAGCAGAAACAAAAACACACCAACACAGCTGGACGTTAGATCCATCTAACCTGGTAACTAGTAACCAAGTAAAACACAACGTACCAGGGAGGTGTGGGTGTTCCATCTGGAGTTCCTCTTTATGGCTCCAACAACAGTGGTTATTTCTCCTTGGACAATGTAGATATGCTTGTCGATCATAATGGTTCTCTGACAGAAAATCACACACAGGAGATTTCGATTTCAAAAAATGGGTTAAATACATTAGAAAGCATTACAATAATTATTATTGTGTGTTACCTGGTAACCCTATCAACATGTTAAGAGTACAAGAGGGTGCATTAATGGCTAATAAAACAAATCCTCACACAACCACACCTTCAGATGATGGACAGGAGCCGATTAAAGCTCTAATAAAAGTTTCTAACAGTAAAAACCAAATGTGTTTCTACAGATGATGGTTGAACCACAGTCTGAAGTTGTAGAAGGTTTATGAAAATTTATTCTTCAGAGTTAGGAATATCCACCTTCACTATGAATACTGAGTCTAGGAACTAAACACCAAATTGTCAAGTCAGTCTTGACAATGCCTAAAACCAATCTAGATGAGCAAACAAAGGCAAACCGACACAGTGTTCATGTTTGACAAGCAGCACAGCTCAGAATGGTCGGATTAACCTTCTCTTCTTGTGTCATCGGTGTCGAGCAAGAGAAAACTCTAACTTTGCAATAAGATTTATGAGCAATGGGAGGAGGTGACCAAGGCCACATCCTTAGAAATTCACTCTGAGCTGCCCGTCCATGTAAAAACAATACAAGTGAGATGGAACAAAAGGCAGCAAAAAGAGGACGAAAAGGTTTTAAACAGATGATGTAGCTGAATCGGTGATACTGACCAGAAATCTTGTGTTTTATTCTCCAACACCCCTCTCCATGGGCTGCTACCTTACCCTGTGGAGGGGTTTGAGTGTCCCAATGATCCTAGGAGCTAAGTTGTCTGAGGCTTTTTGCCTCTGGTGGGGTCACTCATGGCAAACATGTCCTAGGTGAGGGATCAGACAAAGAGTAGCCCAGAGACTCCTTATGAAGAAAAACATAAATGGAAACAGTGTCCCCTCACCTGGACGTGGGTCACTGGGGCCCCCCCTCAGGAGCCAGGCCTGGAGGTGGGGCACGTTGGAGTGCGCCTGGTGGCCGGGCTTTCACCCATGGAGCCCGGCCGGGCACAGCCCAAAGAGGAAACATGGATCCCCCTTCCCATGGGCTCACCACTTGTGGGAAGGGACAAAGGGTTCAGGTGCAGGGTGTGACAGGCGGTAGCCAACGACAGGGACCTTGGTGGTCTGATCCTCAGCTACAGAAGCTGGCTCTTGGCACATGGAACGTCACCTCTCTGGTGGGGAAGGAGCCTGAGTTGGTGTGTGAGGTTGAGAGGTTCCGACTAGATGTAGTCAGACTCACCTCAATGCATGGCTCTGGAAACAGTTTCCTTGAGATGGGTTGGACTTCCTACCACTCTGGAGTTGCTCCCACTGAGAGGCACCAAGCAGGGGTGGGCATACTAGTTGCCCCTCATCTTGGTGCCTGTATGTTGGGGTTTACCCCAGTGAATGAGAGGGTAGCCTCCCTCCGCCTACGTGTGGGGGGACAGGTTCTGACTGTGGTCTGTGCTTATGTACCAAACTACAGCTCAGACTACCCACCCATTTGGAGTCCTTGGACGAGGTGCTGGAAAGCGCTCCTTCCAGTGACTCCCTCGTTCTGCTGGGGGACTTTTAACGCTCACGTGGGCAAAGACAGTGAGACCTGGAGAGGTGTGGTTGGGAGCAACGGCCCCCCTGATCTGAATCTGAGTGGTGTTTTTTATTGGACTTCTGTGCTCGTCATGGATTGTCCATAATGAACACTATGTTCAGACATAAAGGTGTCAATATGTGCTCTTGGCACCAGGATACCTTAGGCCGCAGCTCAAAGATTGACTTTGTTGTTGTTTCATCGGACCTGCGGCCGCATGTCTTGAACACTCATGTGAAGAGAGGGGCGGAGCTGTCAACTGACCACTACCTGGTGGTGAGTTGGCTCCGACGACGATGGTGGGGTGGGATGCCTGTCAGACCTGGCAGGCCCAAATATATTGTGAGTTTGCTGGGAACGTCTGTCATAAGGAGCTTCATTCCCACCTCTGACAGAACTTCCAAAACATTCTGGGGGAGGCAGAGGGCATTGAGTCAGAACGGGCTATTTTCCGTGCCTTCATTGTTGAGGCGGTCGACCAGAGCTGTGGCCGAAGGGTCGTCGATGCCCGTCGTGGCAGCAACCCCCGAACCTGCTGGTGGACACTGGTGGTTAGGGATGCTGTCAAGCTGAAGAAAGAGTCCTATCAGGCCTTTTTGGCCTGTGGGGTTCCAGAGGCAGCTGATAGGCACCTGCCATCCAAGCGAAATGCAGCTCGGGTGATCATGGAGGCAAAAACCCGGGCATGGAAGAAGTTTGGTGAAACCATGGAGCAAGACTTCCACACGTCTTCGACGAGATTCTGGTCCATCATCCGGCGCCTCAGGAGGGGAATGCAGTGAGCTACCAACACTACTTATAGTGGGGACGGTGTGCTGCTGACCTCTACTCGGGACGTTGTGGATCGGTGAGCGGAATACTTCGAAGACCTCCTCAATCTCACTGGCACGTCTTCCAGTGAGGAAGCAGAGTCTGGGGACTTTGGGTTGAGCTCTCCAATCTCTGGTGCTGAGGTCACTGTGGTTGTCAAAAAGCTCCTCAGTGGCAAGGCTCCCAGGCAGGGTCCGAAATTAACACTCGCCACATGCGAGCAAATTGCTCCATTTGGCGAGTAAATTTTTTAGCTCTACCTGCCACCTGGCGAGTAAATGTTTGCACCAAATTAGTTATGTTTATCAGTCATCTTCAATGGATTTCTGATACTCCTCCCGCCTGCATGCAACGTACACAAACGTACGCGAAACGTGAACGCCGCATCCAACGTCATTTCCACCTATCCCGTTCAATCAGTTCATCAAGTTAGCAGTTAGCTTCCTGTTAAAACTAGCGGTGAATTGTGGTGGGTTTTAACTGGAGTCAGCCAGCCTTCCAAAAGAAAACTCGTCGAACTGGAAGAAAAACCACCAGGACCAGTGGCAACCAGAAGATTTTGTGAAAAGTGGCGAACCGGTGGCGACAATGGCTACATTATGATGGCCATGTAGCGTTGCTTTCTTTCACAGACAACTGTCCCTCGGCATTCTTCAAATATCCAAAAAATGCCCATACTTCCGACTTTGTCTTCTTTGAGGTAAAATAAATGTCCCGAGTGCTGCCGTCTCCTCCTTTGGCCATTATTTCAGCTTTAGCTTCAAGAAAGTTTTGGTTGTAAACAACAAAGTGCGCATGTACCGCCGGCAACTTCAGCAGATGATAAGGTGGCTGGTAAGGGTCACCACGCCTACACCACAGCCACGGTAATCCACCGAGATAACTTTTTTTTTTAAAAAACAAGACGGTTATTATTATTGTCAACTTTTTTACCGGGGTTTACTGCTACACCGGTTACCGTGACAACCCTAGCCCTGACACACTTTCAGATATCCTCATGGTGCAGCTGTGTTCTCCAGAGATCAAGGACTATGACCCAAATGAGGCTGTAATGCTTTGGCACGAAGACGGTGTCAGAAGCAGGAGGCCAGACTTCATGGACAGAGAAAACAAGGAGTCTGACTAGATTTCAATGAGAGTTCATAAAAACATCTCTAAAAATAAATAAATAAATAGTAAAAATGACAAAAGAGTTGTTTTTCTTATTAATTGATGTTTTAATTATTTTGTCACTCTGTTTGGAATCAACATAATATAGAATAACATGCTTTAGGTAGATCTAAATCATTTAGAATTTTGGCCGGTAAAAAATATGCTTGGCCGGTAGATTTTCATCATCTACCAGCCAACTTGGCCGGTGAGTAAAAAATTTAATTTCGGACCCTGCCCCCAGGGTGGATGAGATTCGCCTGGAGTTCTTTAAGGCTCTGGATGTTGTGGGGCTGTGTTGGCTAGGGATTTAGCGAAGCCTCGATGGCATCGACGGCTCAATTCTAAAAATTCGTAGACGTCAGATCCGGTAGTTGACACACCACGTCCACTTGTTGTATCCCCAGGAGTTTGTAAATTGAGGAGGAATCTGCTTGTTTTTCCTCTAGTTCACCCTCTTCTCTGCCTTCACTAACATCTCCACCAAATACCGAAGACTCGGAACAATGTCGGTCCGCTACTAGATTCCTTTCCTGTTTTGCCCACCTTTGTCTCCCGGCAACAGACAACAACTTCCTAGGTCAGATGTGCTGCTTTGTCTCTAACGCAGATGTAGAAAATCACTGGGAGGGTTTCTCCCTTCATAAAGGAGCTTCTTTCAGACATTAGGAGAGCTGTTTTTGTGGTAGCAGTCTCTCCTCCGTGCTGGTCTGTTTGCTGGGTATTTTTGGTTTATTTAAACTTGCTAACATGAACTTAACGTTGGTAAAGCTATTGTTAGCATTTTCACTAACAGCTTCTTGCGTTTGGATAAGCCGTTACGTTTTGGTTTAGAGTTCATCTTTTTTGTGGTGTAGATCTCTCTTTTATTACATTTAGAGTGTTGTGGGTTTTCGGTTTAGTTTAAAATATCACCTTGAGTTTGGTTGAACCACCCAGTTTAGAGTTTGGACCTTTGGAGATCCTTATTTTGGTCCAGGACCCAGTAATCTTTGCCCAGTGGGACATCCCTGGTTATTTGTACTTTTGTTTTAATTCCCCACAGGCAGAATTAGTTTTATTATTCCCAACCTGTGGATGGAAAGATTTGTTTTTTGTAGTTGTAAATAAACCTGATCATTAGGGCTGGGGGTAAACGATTATTTTTAAGACGATTATTCTGACGATTATTTTATCAAATAGTCGACTATTCTAATGACTATTTAGACAATCTAATGATTATTTTTGTATTGCAGTTAATAAAAACCAAAAAATCTCTAATAAATTCCTCAAAAGATTGATCAATTGTTACTGTAAGAGAATAAATACTACAGGCCTTCCATTTTGTAAACACTGCTTTAATTGTGTTGCGGTTGGTTATGTTCTGGTGACGTGTAGAACTTGGGAGTGCAGGCTGCTGCCTGAGAGATGGTTGGAGATGGAGTGTCTCCATGCTGCTTTGTTTTGGTCACTTATGTGTGTGAGGCGAGTGGTGTTACGACCCTTCCTGGGGAGTTTGGCTCGTGTGCAAAAAGGAGGGACAATAACATGAGATGTAAAAGTTAAAATGATGATCAGGTTTATTTACAACTACAAAAAACAAATCTTTCTATCCACAAGTTGGGAATAATAAAACCAATTCTGCCTGTGGGGAATTAAAACAAAAGTACAAAGTAGAGATGTCCCACTGGGCCAAGATTACTGGGTCCTGGACCAAAATAAGGATCTCCAAAGGTCCAAACTCTAAACTGGGCGGTTAAAACAAACTCAAGGTGATATTTTAAACTAAACTGAAAACCTACAACACTCTAAATGTAATAAAAGGGAGATCTACACCACAAAAAAGATGAACTCTAAACTAAAACGTAACAGCTTATCCAAATGCAAGAAGCTGTTAGCGAAAATGGTAACAGTAGCTTTACCAAAGTTAAGTTCAAGTTACCAAGTTTAAATAAACCAAAAATACCCAGCAAACAGACCAGCACGGAGGAGAGACTGCTACCACAAAAACAGCTCTCCTATGTCCAAAAGAAGCTCCTTTATGAAGGGAGCAACGCTCCGGGTGATTTTCTACATCTGCGGTAGAGACGAAGCAGCGCTTTTGACCCCGGAAGTTGTTGTCTGTTGCCGGGAGATGAAGGCGGGCAAAACAGGAAAGGAATCTAGTAGCGGACGGACATTGTTCCGGGTCTTCGGTATTTGGCGGAGATGTTAGTGAAGGCAGAGAAGAGGGCGAACTGGAGGAGGAAAAACAGGCATATTCCACCTCTATTTACAAACTCATGGGGATGCAACAAGTGGGCGTGGTGCGTCGACTACCGGATCTGACGTCTACAAATTTTTAGAATTTAGCCGTCAACGTCATCGAGGCTTCGCTGATCATCATTTTAACTTTTAAATCCGGTGTTATTGTCCATTCCTTTTTGCACACGAGCCAAACTCCCCAGGAAGGGTCGTAACACCACTCGCCTAACGCACATATGGGACCAAAACAAAGCAGCATGGAGACACTCCATCTCCAACCACCTCTCAGGCAGCAGCCTGCACTCCCAAGTTCTACATGTCACCAGAACATAACCGACCGCAACACAATAAAAGCAGTGTTATACAAAATGGAAGGCCTGTAGTGTTTATTCTCTTACAGTAACAATTTATCAATTTTTTGAGGAATTAATTTGAGATTTTTTGGTTTTCAGGGGTGGACATTAACTTCAAAACCAACCGGCCAGCCGGGCCGGTAAGTCTGAATATTTACCGGCCCCGCCAAGAATCTACCAGCCCCGCTGGTCAGCTGCCAAAACGAGTCAAAATAACAACTGAACCGTTTTAAATGTAATAAACCTTTATTTTGTACACATTCACAAACATAATAACGTATTCAAGTTTGAATTTGTTTGTTCCCTCAACTAAACTCGATTTTGTCGTCGCATACTTCCGGCATACAACGCAGTACATCACCCACTCCGCTTTGCTGTATTCGAGCCATTGGCTGTGTTCGAGATGAGCCAGTTCTGCGCAGATTAGACCAGCGGTGATCGGCGAGCAGTGCATGCCGGTTAGATTTGTGTCCGAATTGACGCCGACTTGCTCTGACGTCATGCATACGTAGGCAACGATAACCTCGTGAGATCAAGGCGGCCGCAGATTTTGGAGCAAGGCGCTGCAGTTGCTCTCCCTCAGCTGCAAAACATAGAGGATGATGGGAAACGCCTGGCTCTCACCTGATCTAAGATCTGATTGGTTCATATTTTGATCCAAACATCCGGTGGTAGAACATGAAATGTTAGTTGTTCACATGTATTCTGTAAATCATGTTACGTTGATGATAACAACTATATAGGCCATAAGGAGAAATGTGTTTTGTGTTCTTTTGTCACGTTTCCTATGAGCACACTAAACCTACAGCTGCTAACCTTTACTTATTATTACACTCATGTCTCCATATACAATATATGATATCCACAAGCACGTGAGGATGTGTTTCAGCTGCTAACAGGCACCAGAATTAAA
Organism: Nothobranchius kuhntae; assembly: GCA_006942095.1. Classification (NCBI taxonomy): domain Eukaryota; kingdom Metazoa; phylum Chordata; class Actinopteri; order Cyprinodontiformes; family Nothobranchiidae; genus Nothobranchius; species Nothobranchius kuhntae. Next base: position 1,814 of record SSNQ01033084.1, on the reverse strand, counting down.
TTTGAAAATTGAACAAGTGTGAATGCTAACGCAATATCTTCATCCATCATGCAGGGAAATCCAAGAGATTGAACTGGCAGAAACAACTGGTTCATCTCTCTCTCTCACTCACTCACTCACTCACTCACTCACTCACTCACTCACTCACTCACACACACACACACACACACACACACACGTAGAGGAAAAGAGCTGAGGAAATGGAGGACACCAAGTAATTAAAAGAAAAACTACAGCTGAGCCGAGGCGCGCCTCGAATGGGGCGCGTCTGATCTGAACTGAGGAGCGGCGAGCAGCGGCCGGACTTCGTGAGCGATTCGCTTCGGGCGCTTCCGCGGCCGGTGTGTCCCCGGCGTTAAACGCCGGCTTTCAGCCACTCTCCCTGCTGCTTCCGTCTGTTTTTCAGGCGAGCCGCTACTCAACTCAAATACGGCCATTCTCCGCGCCTCCCGTCTTCTTTGAACCTCCAAGAATCATTCCACCTACGCACACGCTTCTCTGCTTCATACCGTTTCGAACTGTCTCGCTTCTCCTCACCAGTTTTAAAGCGTTTTGCCGGAGATTTCATCAAGAAATCCCATCCCTGTGGTGGCGCGATCTTCCTGCGTGCTTGTGTGTTTCTAGCGTGGTTCCACTTCGTCTTTAACAGTGAACTTATAGTTCACGTGAAAATAACTAGAATCGTGCAGTACGTGCACGAATCGTACAAGTGCAGTAGGTGGCTAGAGGCGCGCAGGTTTACGCGCGCGAAACGAAAACGGCAGCTTCCTACAGGGCGGGGCCATGATGTAGGTGAAAGCCGGTGTGTAAATGACAAATAAAGCTTGGGCGCCACGCGGGCGGTAAGTCGTCAAGTATTTACCGCCCGGCGAGAAAATTTAGCGCCATTGGCGCTCGGGCGCTTTAAAGGTCCACCCCTGGTTTTTATTAACTGTGCAATAGAAAAATAATCATGAGATTAGTTGTCTAAATAGTCATTAGAATAGTCGACTATTCGATAAAATAATCGTCAGAATAATCGTTTTAAAAATAATCATATACCCCCAGCCCTAGTGTTGGCTGACGCAGCTTTGCAATATTGTGTGGACATCGGGGGCAGTCCCACTGGATTAGCAGACTGGAGTGGTGGTCCCTGCAGTGTGTTCCAACTTCAGGGGGATCACTCCTGAGCCTCTCTGGTAAGGTCTATTCAGGGGTTTTAGAGAGGAGGGTCCATTGGATTGTCGAACTTCAGATTCAGGTCTCTGCTTTTTGCAGATGATGTGTTCCTGTTGGCTTCATCAGAACGTGATCTCCAACTTTCACTGGAGCAGTTTACAGCAGTGTGAAGTAGCTGGGATGTGAATTAGCTCCTCTAAATCCAAGACCACAGTCTTGAGTCAAAAAGGGGTAGAATGTCTTCTCAGTCTGACCAGGAGGAGACCAAAAGGAAGACCCAGGAGTCAGGACACGTTGGAGGAACTTTGTCTCTCGGCTGGCCAGGGAACATCATGGGTTCTCCAGGAGGAGCTGGCCCAAGTGAAGAAGAAGAAGAAGAAGAAGAAAATAGCATTTCTATAGCGCCTCTCAAGATAAAAATCACGAAGCGCTTCACAAAAACAACAAAAAAAAGTAAAAATATAAAAAAGCATTTAGAAAATGTTTCAAAATATATTTAAAATGAGCAAAAATAGGCAATTGGGATTTAAAAGAAAAAATGTTAAGAAAGAGAGAGAGTGAATAGGAAAGAGGGAAATCAGTGGATCCTGAGGAAGGTGGAATAGGTGGGGAGAGCAGAATAAAGAGAGAGTGGTGAAGAAGGTCATACAAAAGCC
>SSNQ01033083.1:0-13929 GCA_006942095.1 Nothobranchius kuhntae | reverse complement strand
TATTATTTATTATTTATTATTTATTATTTATTATTCTTCTCCGGTAAATCTGTATGGGGGCAGGAGCCTGAAATTGGCAGGAAAAATGTGACATGGCAGTCTGATAGAAAATCCTGACCGCTACTCAGATTCGAAAATTTGGACTTCGAATCACCTAGGTGGCGCTATTGCGGAGGTGAACACGTTTCAGGTACTAGCTCCCAAACCGTAGGTCCTACAGTCATATATTTTATATGTACATGATCCTTGGATGATTCTGCACGTCGTTTGTATTGGCCACGCCCATTTCCGCCTAACTAGATTTTTTGCTAGATCGCAAAAAACTCAAAACTTACTTTTAATCACCTATTCGTCATTTTTCATGGAATCAACTTCAAACTTCGTACATGTGATCTATGGACTAAGGTAAGTTGTTGTGATGAAGAAAAATGCAGAAATTTTGAAAATTGGGCTAAAGACACCATGTCAAATTCAGTGTGCTAGCTAGCACATGTGGTAATTGATGATATCTTCAACATTTCTCAAGATAAATAGATGAGACTCTAGACCCTTATGAAGTATGAGCGTTAAGCCCTATCTACCCCATTTTGTTTGGATTCACCAATAGGGGGCGCTAAAGAGTCAAAAAGTTTGTTTCAGCTAAACGGATTGATGGATTTCCACAGAACTTGGCATATATGTTAATCATCGGACCCTTAAAATATATTTTGAAAATTATTAAAAAGTGGGCGTGGCTTATAGGCTTTAAAAATTTTCGCCCTTTCACTCATGAAAAATACATATTCTATACAGAAAGTTACAATTCATATCAGTCATAGCGACATCTACAATCGCAGAAAAAAGTTTGAGTTTTGTCCAATAGGTGGCGCTGTTGTACCCCAAAAATGTTTATGGCATGTTTCTCCCCATTTCTTTCGTAAAAAAAACAAATGGTCTCATCCAGCGAGTTCATTGAGTCAGTCAAATTTAGATGAGTATTTTAAAAAATGTTGTAAACTTATGCTAATTAGTAGAAATTTGCATAGTATGTCAAACGCACTTTTGTTAACTCCTCCCGGCCGTCAAACACAATCACATCACAACTGTGCCTGACAAGAGAGGAGGAGCGGCTGGCCAAACGATGTGAAGGGATTTTGGATAGTTTGCTCATTTTTTTAAATATGATTTTTAAAAATAATTTTTGGGGAATGAAAATGTTTTTTTAGCATAACTTCAAAAGATTTTGACATTTTTCAAAGCTGTTCATAACAGACATACCTAAGGTCAATTCAAGTGTATGTCTTGATTAACAACTTGATTAAACAATAGGGGGCGCTATAAATAGGAAGAAATGATACTGCTGAACTGGCTAAATGGATCGGCACGAAACTTAGTGGTTGTCATCATTATAGAGTCTTAAGACTACATTATCAATATGGTAATGATTAATCAAAATGGGCGTGGTTTATGATCATTTAAAATTTCATATTTGAAAAATTTCCTAAAAATCAATATTTGCATGTAAGAGAATACCATTTGCAGGTTGTGTTAACTGGGTAGCCATGACCTTAGGTCACAAAGATCACAGCTCCACGAAGAGGTTTGCACTTTATATTTACGAAAATACATTTTTAGGCTAGCAGTTGTAGTACAAATTCGGCTAGGACAATCTACTTGAATTTTGCCAAAGCGTTCAATCTTAGGTGGTTAATGAAACACGTCAAATGTCGTCTTGATTTGAGCACCCCCTTGTGTTTAATTATAGGACTTATTTCTGTTTACAGCCACTAACGCAAATATTATTTTATTGTAAGAACAGCTTAACATTTATGATCCTTATAAAATATGAGCAGAATAGTCATATCACAGAGGCAATCTGCGAATATTTTGAGATTTTTGTACAAAAGCATTGATTTTTAATGAATTTTTTACTTGTTGCCAGTTTTTTTGTATAGTTGGACAAAAAGTAACACATTTTTGTTAAAAAGTTTTTTTTTAGGTATAAAGTAAATATAAAACATTTATAACATTCCACATGTACCTATGGTGATCTGAGATTTTTATATTAATTTTATAAAGTAGCACTATTTTTTTATGAATATTTTAATTTTTGTTGTGACCCTTATAGTTCTATTTACCAATTTTTCTTCAAAAAAGCTTTGAGTCTACTGATTTATAAACAGCATCATATTACTCCGCATGTTAACACTGCCATGTGAGAATATTTTGGTAATTTTAAGATGATTTATGTATTTTTCATGATTTTTTAAAACATTTGGTCAGTAAGTCACAAAATGAAACTCATAGTTTTTGTTGAAAATCTATTAAATCTAGAGACATAATCAAGGATTTATGTTATTTGTAATATTCTGTTGATAAATAGATTATTGTTTGATAATCTTTAGATCAAATATGGATTTAAGAATAAAGTTGTATTTTCAGTCTGTTTATTTTTGAATCTCAATATATTTTTTATTAAACAAATTTTTAATTTAGAAACAATAAAAGGACAAAACTTGATTTCTCATGACCTCATGATGATCCAAGAATATTTAGGAAATGTCTTTTAAAATAATACATTGTTAATGAAATTAAGAAATATTGTCAGTAAAATAGAAATGGTAAATGGCTTGTATTTGTACAGCGCCTTAGTAGGGTTCAACAACCCTCCAAGGCATTAAACAACACAATCAGTCTTTCACCCATTCACACACACAGTCCACACACTGGAGGGCATGACCTATATTGTAGCCACAGCTGCCCTTAGGATCACCGAGAGACAAGGCAGCCTTCTCTGGTCAGAGTCTGTATCGAGCACGCAACCTTACAATTACTGGAAAAACCCACTCCACCTCCTTACCTACTGTTGTCCCATACAGCACATGACTTAATTGAGCAAATTTCCATCATTTTTAGAAATTAAACGATGGAAGTGGATTGTAATAGGGATTGAGATGTTAACTGTGCCTATGAAAGGTTTTCGTATAGGTTATGCAAAAGGTTCAATGACTTATCCTGAGTGTTCCTATCATTGTGCCGATTGAAGTAAGTTGACGGGACGCTGGCAGCAGAACATGTTGTTGGGGCGGAGCTACCTGAGGAATGGTGAGGGCAGTGCCGGCTGGGGGACTTAGGTCACACACTAATGTTTATTAGAACTGCTTTTAGGTTTTATTTTGCCACACATCAACTGTGGCATTGTTTCCATAAGCTTCTGCAATGTCACAAGATTTATTTCAACCCAGTGTTTTTCCACCAAGATCCTGCATTGACGATGGTAGAGTCTGGCCACATCACAAAGCTTTCTTTAGCACATCTCTCCAACAGCCACACAACATTATGAAAGATCTTCAGTATGTTTTTGAGGAAGGCTAAGCAGGCCTGCAGCTCAATGGGTTGCCCTTCACCATCTTGGTCATTTTTGAATAGCTGCTTCAGTGATTTTGGCCACTGATTCTACCCTAGTGATAAGAAATAGCTCTTGATAGCTGTCCAGCTTTCATGTAGCCTCTGGACAGCAGGCCACAAAATCAACCATCTTGAGGGTACATTTCTCTGCAATGCATGATAAGTCTTCCTCCATAAAGCAAAACACTGCTTTTAGTTCCTCGGTGTGCTGTGCAGACACTGAAAAATGACTAAATATTTTGTTCCCTACAAAGTCAATGTCAATATTCAGCCTGTCACCAGCATGTTTCTCACAGTTGTGCACTATATGAGCCAAACAATTGGCCTTACTGATGTCACTGTTGTGTCCCTTTTTCTGGAAAACAGAATTGTTTTTTCCATAGTTTACACTTGCATTATCAGCAGCATATGCTGAAATCATGTCCAGTTGTAGACCATTTTCTTCTAACCTACTTGTTATCTGTTGGTATGTGGTGGCAGCTGACTCATTGCTGTTTTCATAAAAGTCAAGGATTTTGCTTTTCAATCCCAACTCTGGTGTCCAATATCTCAGAGACAGTGGAAAGACTTTAGTTGTGCCCTGATTCGATGCATCTGATGCTACCTGGCATGTGGGTGTTTTTGTTGCATGGCAGATCTTGAACCACTGATGTTTTTAATTCTTCCAAACAGATCTCTACAGATGCAGGTGCAAGAACATCTGTCACTATGGATACTGCCTTTGTATGACCACATGATATTTTCTTTGCTATCTCAGAGTCTGGAAACAAGAGTGAGTTAGCTTATTTGCACAATCTTCTGACCTGTTTGACTAGGAGTGTTGCACAGTGTGGTAAACACAGATTACTTCAGTAGCTGTTACCTTGTCTCTATTAGAACATTCTTTGAGCTTTAACACAAACACGTCTATTGCTTGGGTAGCCTCATTTAGAGTAAAACACTTGTAGCGAGTGTTGGATTTTCGGTGCTGTTTGTCATACTCCCCGCCGTGAGACACAGAGAAATTACTCTGACAAATATCGCAAAAGGATCTATCTGAGTCACCATGACAAGGTTTTACCCAGGAATAAATGTTCTCCCAGTCACTGTTGTATTAGCAATTACTTTTTTACTCTGTGCTCATTTGTCCTCACCTCTCCTTCTCTCTCTCTCCTTTCCTTTTTGTCTGGTTTGTTTTGGTGGTTTGTGCGGATGCGCTCTTTGAATCTGTTAATGTCCCACCTCCTTGTTTGATTAACAGCCACTGCTTGCGCCACACAACCCATATGCCAGATTCACTGAGAGTCTGTCAGTTATACGGGACATTTTCCCAATTTGCGGGACGTGTAAAATATAATGAAAATGCGGGACTGTCCCACACAAAGCGGGACATTTGGTCACCCTGGACACCTGCAGTCCTAAATAGAGAAAATCAGAGGTCACAGGAGACAGAAAAAGCAATAAACACATTTTTACATTTATCCACATGAGAAGATAAAAATTATATTCTTCACACAAACTATTTCAATTGTTCTTTAAAATGTGTCAACTGTGTAAATCCCTGAATGTAAAACTGTATTTTTTACAGCAGAACACACAATAAACTACTGCGGTCATGTGTAAACAGCTTCACTCTTCACCTCTATGCTTAATAAAAACACTGTTGCCCCCAAAACAAATGACAAGTGTAATTTCACACACACACACACACACACACACACACACACACACACACACACACACACACACACACACACACACACACACACACACACCGGAATAACTACGGGACCCACGATACAAGCTCGTTCTGGCTGATTTCTACTTAAAATGTAATTAAAAAAACAAAAATACAAATGAAAACTGTCTATAAACTGAACCACTTAAAGCTTTTTAGTTTTCGACCACTACTTTTGAAACAAACTTATGTTTAAAACTTTGCAGCTCTTAACATTTTTCCTTCTTGTTGAAAATCCAACAGCCGGCGCGCAAAGCATGTTGGGACAGCCTTGCTCTGTGAGGATACAACAGACCCATCTTCAAAATGTGGGTGGAGCAAGGATGCATTTGAGGACGTGAAACTGAGTATTCTTGGAATTCAGACAGTACTAGTTGCTGCGCTGTGATGTCATCGACACCAAAATGCATCCTTACAAGCATACTGCCCCTGGATTTGGACACATCCTTAAAGAACTGTTAAAGGTTCAAGGTGCGGGTTCTTTAAAGCTAATATTTCTACTGTTTTTCACACATTGCTTACCGTGCAAGGTCTGATTTACAATAAACTTAGAAAGCACTGGAAAGTAGAAACCATATACATGATTTATAGATTATAAAATATTGTACTGAACATTCTACCACTAGGTCACCTTCTCAGTGGCTTAGTGGTAGACTGTCAACCCTAGGACTGGGAGATCAAGGTTCAAATCTGTTTAGGTCATACTAAAGACTTTATAAATGGAACCCAATGCCTCCCTGACTGACACTGAGATTTAAGGGCTTGGATTGGAGGGCTAAACCACTAAATAGTTCCTGAGCACAGCCACAACTGCAGTTCACTGCTCTTCACAGGTAGGGGTCAAATGTGGAAATGCAACTTCACCAGTGTGTGATGATGACTAATGGGACTTTAACTTTATAACGGATCATGTCAGTTTGCTGACAAGAATCTGACATTTATCAAAACAAATCTAGGCGGATATCAATCATTTATGGTTAGACAAAGTCTGGACTGGTACATCTGCATTGCTGTGACAAAGGTGAGGCTTTTTCTAAGCACTGGTGCCATCAGTCCCTCCGACCACCACCAGCAGGTAAGGTGGGTAAGGTGTCTCACCCAAGAACACAACGGCAGTATTTTCTGGTCAAAGCTTGGATCGAACGTGCAAACTTCTTATTAGTGGACAACCCACTCTGCCTCCTGAGCTACTGTTGTCAGTTTCACTTCAGGCTTAGTTAAATTCTTTATTCTTTTTTCTGAGACTATAATTAAAATATTTCCAATTTGTTTTAAAGATTTCTTTCATGTATTATTCTGATAGCTCAATAAAAATATACATTTTTGTGGCTTACTCTCTTTAAACATCCCAATACATGGGATAGTTTATCTATCTTACTGATCTCACAAAGAAGATAAAGCAGCCTGAAAGACTTGAGTCATTTCTTTGAGATTTACAGTGAAAAAAAACAATGATATCTAAATGGTGCTGACTGAAAAGTGTCTGAATAATTCCCAATTGTTGTGTCTGCTGTATTTTTTTACATCTGTTTCTATTAAAACTGTGAAATACTGTTAAAACTATGTGATTCCATTAAATTTACTCAAACTTACATGAAAATTACAGTACTATGCTGCGAGCATATTTTAGAGGTATTTTACTGTTGATTTGACTGTAATAAGCTATGGGATAATGTAAGTTATTTAGTGTTCTATGGTAGGATGTGAAACAGAAACCCCTTGTGGATATTTGTGTTCTACATGTAGACTTATGTTACAGTTATTCATCTACTGGACATTTGTGAAGCTGCATTTGCAAGGTTTAGAATCCCTCTTGATAAACTGATGCTTAATTGGATATTTGGTTTGTGGACAGAAATGGCTCTCCTTGTGAACAAGTTCATTATTACATTTCGGTGTTTAATTTTTAAAGAGTACCATGGTGAACATTTGCTTGTTGCATCTGTTTGTGTTCACAATAATCTCCCACAGTGAAAGATAATTTGTTACATGCCACTGTATTTTGTGCAGTGGAGACATTAATGTGTTGGAGGTTTTTGTAGATACCTTATTTGAGGAAAATGTGAATGTGTTGTTAATTGTATGACATGTTAAAATTTATGAGGTTAATTTAAGTGCTTGATTTGGGTTGATCTTTCTTAACTTTATCTCTACAATTTATAAATAATTATCAGCATTTTTGTTTATTTTGAGAAAAAAGTGTAATTAATTACATTAAAAAATGTAAGCTGCAGGGGCGTGTCCAGGGAGTGGCCTGGGGTAACACATGACACCCTTAGAATCTGATTGGCCACCCCAGGTGCCACCCTAATAAGTTCCAGTTTAAATTGAATTTACATTGTGGACAAAAGGCTTGAGTTGTAAACTCCAAAAATAGTGTGTGGTAGCATGCACCTTTAACTTTGTCTTCTAGCCCAGGCCTACAGAACATTTCTGTGGTATTAATATTATTTATTATTTTTTCATATTCACATAAATAGTATTTAGTCCCACTCAACTCCAGTCGGTGGCAATAATGCAACAAGAAGTGACATGCTAACCACCACAAAACTAGAAGATTAATAAAAAAAAAATGGTGATTGTGCAATGTGAAACTCCAAAATTCACTACAAAGTAAATAAATAAATTGTGTAAATAAATAAATAAGCATAAACATTGGTGCCACCCATGCATAAACAAGTGCCCCACATGGGCCACCCCATTTTAAAAGTCCTGGACACGGCTCTGGTAAGCTGAATTCCCAATACTGTTTAAAGTATTTAAAGTCACTATAACACAGATTAGTAGATTTAAATATCACATTTACATCCTAACAAAATTAGAATTGGACAAAGGTTAAAGCCTGAGCAGTTACAGTTCAGAAGGAGCAGCGAAAAGAGAATAAGGTTTCAATGTTAATGTAAAAGTTGCTAGAGTTGGAGCAAATTTTAAGTATTAACACTAGAACTACCAGGCTTTTCTGACCCCCTCAGCTCTACCAGAGGTAGCCAAATGGCTCCTTGGTTTGAAAATCACAACTCAGCCACTGACAATTAGCTGCCTTTCATTTGTAAATGTAGCCATTCTCTGTGCAGAGCACAGACAACGGCCCATTGGAAAGTGGAGGAATGCTGGGGAGTGGAAAATTTTCAGTCATTTAGGTTGGCCTCAATTTGTTAGTCTCTTTAGCCCTTTAGTCCTGGTAGAAAATGACTCACAAGCTCTTTTTACAAGACACACTGTGCCGGCAAATCAGCGTAACATTACCGCAACAGTGTGTTTTATAAATGGCATGTGAATTTTGCTGCATTTGTTGTGCCTTGCTTGGTAGTAATATTACGGTAATTGTCTGTGCTATAAACAGCGATTGCGCCTTGCCACAACAGAAGAAGATGTCAAATGACGTAGCAAATGTGTGGCGACCTCCAACTGGAAAGAGTATATAAACCACATAAACATGGGAAAGTTAGTAAACAAGCAGCGGACATGGCTAATTGGAGTGACATAAGATCTGTGAACGTCTGTCTTTACGATCAGATGCAGAAGTAGCCAGACAATTCTCAGGAACTGTGACGGACAGACACCTCTTTGAGGGTTTGTCTAAAACACTCAAGGAGCGTGACTTCAGCAGAAACAGAGAACAGATCATGTCAAAACTCAAAGGATTGAAGAAGTTTCACATTAACTGTTTCTTTTTACATAAGAGGGCAGCCAGGTAACCTGAAAAATAAATCCTATTCAGATGTAGCTGATCACCTGAAGCCTTTACAAGAGTCTGGCTTGTTTTCAACACCTGAAAAGCAGCTTCACCACAGCTGTTATGAACGTTCTTTTGGACCCTGGACAATTGACGCCTGCATTGCAGTTAACCTGCATCATTCCCCCAAAATTGTTTGAGTTTCAATAGAAAACATCCACAAAAGGCTTGTGCATTTGAAGGTTTATTGTTCTAATGAAACCATAATGCTTTCTTGGATTGCCTGAGCATTTTGTGGCCCTTTTGTAAAAAGGGCTTCTGTTGAATCTGGTCAACTGAACTTGCCCACCCAAAATAATTTATAACTGACTTTTGTGAAGACTTCAGATAAGCACACAAGTTGTGAATGCAACATAAGCTATAAAGGGTACAAACATAGTAATTAAAAAAATCAGGTTTTACAGATGTCTGTATGCTCTGTCATTATATGTTGCATGTAGCCTCTGACAGAAGACACTCTTGTTGAGTATTCTTGTGTGTCTGGGTTTTCTCTACCTGCCTCTTTACCTGACTGCTAGAAAAAATCATGCAAGAGGGGAAGGTGAGGGGAGCACCAGCATCTCCTGAAGTGATTTACAGAATATAGATGAACAATTACAAGTTATTAGGAATGCTAGGTGAAACAACAGTGCCAAATGGCAGCTCTCTGGGAGTTCTAGTATTAAGGAAGCTAATTCAATATGTTAGTAGGTAGCTTTACCCTATCTGACCTAGGGGTCTACTAACTCAAGATTTTTTTTGAAAAAAGTGTAATTTATTACATTAAAAAATGTAAGCTAATCTCCCAATACTGTGATTATATGTTCAAAGTTTTGACTACACCATTTAAACATTCTTACTATCTTAAATTGTGACTTCATTCCTTAAATATGGTCAAATGTTTACTTAGGTTTACACTAAAAGTGTTTATCTTGCATCATGATGAGGTGAAGGTGATTACTGCAAATACAGGCTTGATAAGGTCTTTTCATTGTGTGTTCCTCTGATGCATGTCTTTTCAGTTCTTGTTTACTGTCATTTCCATTTTAAATGCCGTTGTCAGAATGGGGGGTGTAATTCTTGTAAGACAAGCTTTCGGTTAAATGTTGACTTGTTTTAAAATCTAGGTAATGCAAGAAAAACTTCCTACACAAATGCTATTTGCTTTCCAGATGTACGAAATACTACTGACTTCAAAAGGGTCAATTTGTTACATCATAACACATTTGATTTTAAATCAAAAGGACAGCACAAAACAGACAAGTTTAAAGTCACTATAAAGTCACTATAACACAAATTAGTACACAAAAGTTAAAGCCTGACTTTTGATTGAACTATGCATTTACAGCTAGCTAATCTAAAAATTTAAGGAGTGATTTGCTCAGTTATTTTGGTTCTTTTTAAAACTATAGCTGCAGTGTTCTGAATAAATTGCAGTTTTGACATGTTCTGAGCATAAAAACATTACAACTGTCCAGTCCTAATTTCAGCTACTTGTTTGAGAGCTAATTTAATGTCACAATGTTCACATGTGTTACTAAATGTTCATATTCATCATCATTTGGTGAAATGACCTATTTCTAAACCGTTCCAGAGCAAAACTGTATAGATAGATAAAAATGTGCCAAAAGTGATTCTGCTCTTACAAAGACTTCATTAAAATGTTGTTTTATTTTTTAAACAAATCATATATTTACTCTATATAGGTTTGGTGTTGTAAATTGTGATGATGTTAAACCAACTTTGAAATTTTTACATATAGAAGAGAAGTTATATAAGTTTATTTCTTAAATGTTGTTTTCTCTGACTTACAGGAAAGCCACACCCTTGCATTTAGTGTATCAATAGGTGGGAGGTAACCTGGCCCACCTCTTTGGTGATAAAAAGGTCATGCTGTTCAGGCTCTGTGCCATTTACTTGGTAAAACCTCTTTTGGTCAAAGCTTTCTCAGTTTTTGCTGTGAAGTGGAAGCCATCTTTTACTTTTAGTAGCTTTGTTTCTGCATTTGTCCATCTTCTTTGAAGATTTTGTTTCCCGATTTGCTAACTACAACCTGCCAAGGTAAGGTTTCAGAAATACATATTAAACTAAAATTGTTTGTGAGTATAACTGTTTATAAAGAAAGCATCTTTGAGTGTTTTTTAAATAAAAAGTGAACCCAGATATGGCAGATTTTCTGATCCATTGCAATGTCACTGGAACAGCTCCAAAGACTTAACTAGTTTTGGTGCAAATTCATGGTGGTGTCGTCAGCAAACTTAATTAGTTTGACAGACTCATGTTTGGAGGTGCAGCTGTTGGTGTATAGGGAGAAGAGCAGAGGGCAAAGAACACAGCCCTGTGGTGAGCCAGTGCTGATGGTCCGTAGGTCCGAGACATTCTTCCCCAGCCTGACTTGTTGTTTCCTGTCAGTCAGGAAGTCAGTGATCCACCTGCAGATGGGGTCAGGCACGTTCATCTGGGACATTTTGTCTTGGAGGAGGTCTGGCAGGATTGTGTTGAATGCAAAGCTGAAGTCCACAAACAATATCCTGGCGTAGGTACCGGGGGAGTCCAGATGCTGCGGGATGAATTGTAGAGCCATGTTGATTGTGTCATCTACAGACCTGTTTGCTCTGTAGGCAAACTGCAGGGGGTCCAGGAGGGGGGCTGTGAGGGTCTTGAGGTGGGGGAGAACTGGGTGCTCAAATGACTTCATGACCACAGATGTTAGAGCCACAGGTCTGTAGTCATTTAGTCCAGTGATTCTTGGTTTCTTGGGGAAAGGGACTATGGTGGAGATCTTGAAGCAGGCAGGCACATGAGATTCTTCCAGTGAGGAGTTGAAGATGCTCGTAAACACTGGGGCCAGCTCTTCAGCACAGTGCTTTAGAGTGGCAGGAGCCACGCCATCAGGGCCCGGGGCTTTTCATGTGTTAAGAGGCCTGAACTGCTTCTTTACATCTGCTTCATGAATGTGTGTGTTAAGAGACCTGAACTGCTTCTTTACATCTGCTTCATGAATGTGTGTGTTATCGGTGGAGGCGGGGGTTCTGGGTTTGTAGTTGGTGATGTTCCTGAAACTTTCCCACACAGAGGTTGGGTCGTTTTCAGAGATTTGCTGCTGCATTTTGTCATGATGCTGTTGTTTTGCTTTGATCAAGTCTTTGCTGAACCTGTATTTAGTGTCTCGGTATGAGTCCTCCCCCCCCCCCCCCCTTTTAAATGCATCTCTCTTTTCAAACCACAGCTGTTTGAGTTTAGGGGTAAACCAGGCTTTGTCATTGTTATAACTCACCCTGATGTGTGATGGTATGATGCTGTCCTGACAGAAATGGATGTAGGAGGTGACGGTATCTGTGAACTAATCTAAACTGTCTGAGGTGGCCTTCATTACCTCCCAGTCTGTGGTCTCAAAGCATGAGCGAAGCTGCCACAGGTCTGTAGTCATTTAGTCCAGTGATTCTTGGTTTCTTGGGGAAAGGGACTATGGTGGAGATCTTGAAGCAGGCAGGCACATGAGATTCTTCCAGTGAGGAGTTGAAGATGCTCGTAAACACTGTGCTTTAGAGTGGCAGGAGCCACGCCATCAGGGCCCGGGGCTTTTCATGTGTTAAGAGACCTGAACTGCTTCTTTACATCTGCTTCATGAATGTGTGTGTTATCGGTGGAGGCAGGGGTTCTGGGTTTGTAGTTCGTGATGTTCCTGAAACTTTTCCACACAGAGGTTGGGTCGTTTTCAGAGATTTGCTGCTGCATTTTGTCATGATGCTGTTGTTTTGTTTTGACCAAGTCTTTGCTGAACCTGTATTTAGTGTCTCGGTATGAGTCCTTTCCCCCCCTTTTAAATGCATCTCTCTTTTCAAACCACAGCTGTTTGAGTTTAGGGGTAAACCAGGCTTTGTCATTGTTATAACTCACCCTGATGTGTGATGGTATGATGCTGTCCTGACAGAAATGGATGTAGGAGGTGACGGTATCTGTGAACTAATCTAAACTGTCTGAGGTGGCCTTCATTACCTCCCAGTCTGTGGTCTCAAAGCATGAGTGAAGCTGCCACAGGTCTGTAGTCATTTAGTCCAGTGATTCTTGGTTTCTTGGGGAAAGGAACTATGGTGGAGATCTTGAAGCAGGCAGGCACATGAGATTCTTCCAGTGAGGAGTTGAAGATGCTCGTAAACACTGTGCTTTAGAGTGGCAGGAGCCACGCCATCAGGGCCCGGGGCTTTTCATGTGTTAAGAGACCTGAACTGCTTCTTTACATCTGCTTCATGAATGTGTGTGTTAAGAGACCTGAACTGCTTCTTTACATCTGCTTCATGAATGTGTGTGCTATCGGTGGAGGCGGGGGTTCTGGGTTTGTAGTTGGTGATGTTCCTGAAACTTTTCCACACAGAGGTTGGGTCGTTTTCAGAGATTTGCTGCTGCATTTTGTCATGATGCTGTTGTTTTGCTTTGACCAAGTCTTTGCTGAACCTGTATTTAGTGTCTCGGTATGAGTCCTTTCCCCCCCTTTTAAATGCATCTCTCTTTTCAAACCACAGCTGTTTGAGTTTAGGGGTAAACCAGGCTTTGTCATTGTTATAACTCACCCTGGTGTGTGATGGTATGATGCTGTCCTGACAGAAGTGGATGTAGGAGGTGACGGTATCTGTGAACTAATCTAAACTGTCTGAGGTGGCCTTCATTACCTCCCAGTCTGTGGTCTCAAAGCATGAGTGAAGCTGCCACAGGTCTGTAGTCATTTAGTCCAGTGATTCTTGGTTTCTTGGGGAAAGGGACTATGGTGGAGATCTTGAAGCAGGCAGGCACATGAGATTCTTCCAGTGAGGAGTTGAAGATGCTCGTAAACACTGTGCTTTAGAGTGGCAGGAGCCACGCCATCAGGGCCCGGGGCTTTTCATGTGTTAAGAGACCTGAACTGCTTCTTTACATCTGCTTCATGAATGTGTGTGTTAAGAGACCTGAACTGCTTCTTTACATCTGCTTCATGAATGTGTGTGCTATCGGTGGAGGCGGGGGTTCTGGGTTTGTAGTTGGTGATGTTCCTGAAACTTTTCCACACAGAGGTTGGGTCGTTTTCAGAGATTTGCTGCTGCATTTTGTCATGATGCTGTTGTTTTGCTTTGAC
>SSNQ01033082.1:0-13926 GCA_006942095.1 Nothobranchius kuhntae | reverse complement strand
GTCTCACTCTGCCCCCCTGCTGATATTCTGCATTCCGTATTCTGCTCTTCAGGCTGTGTGTGTGTGTGTGTGTGTGTGTGTGTGTGTGTGTGTGTGTGCGCGCGCGCGCGCACGCACGCGCGTGGGGGGTCTTGTTCTGTGTGAAAACGAAGTGGTAAAAGAGATAATGCTGCTGGAATTCATCCTTTTATCCTTCTCAGCAGCAGCACTGCAGGTGCTCTCCATGTCCAACATGTGCGTAAGCCAGGTCCTTACTTAGTCAACTTAAAGTTGCGCACATTTTCCCGCTAAGTTTTCTTTCATAAATCCCAAAGTTTGCGTGGAAAGTTGCTTACGCAGTTTTCCGACCCCGTTTTGTGCGTAAGCAAGCTTGATAAATGAGGCCCCTGGTCACGAGATAAAAACAACAGTGTTCAATGGGGATGCGCTGTCTTCCTGCCCTCCAGTCAGAAACTGGGGGCGGGATCTTGATCTTGTGACATCAAGGGGTCAAGGGTCAAATAGTCACATTTAAGTATTTTTGGAGTTGCATTAAGAATTTTAAACCATATACCACAGCTCTAAGTCATCACATTCTGTACTTGCAGGATATCTTTTCTATCCCATCGCTTTTTATTCCCAACGTTATCGCATCATGTCCTCCAACGAAATCGACCACACGTGTTATCTCTTCGTGATCGCATCTGTAGCGCTTCACTAACCCACCATCACTCAGCATTCAGAGAACATTCCTCCCACCTCTGTATTTCTGTCAAAACATCTTTTTCTCTGCTTATGAGGCTCTTAAGCCTCTTAAAAAACCGCCTCCATAAACTCTTAACGGTTCTTTAGAGGTCTCTAAAGGCGAAAGATGTTTTGTGAGTAACTTTTGACTTTACAAGGATCTGGTCTTAGCCACGGGAATAAATTCTTAAAGAAGGTTATATTTCTACGAATTGTTTTTGAATTTTGTCACATTAAGTAGCTCCTCGTACCAGAATGCTTTATTATTACAGTCATGCTGTAAATACCAAACAGGGTTGTGTCACTGAAATGGTTCCTGCTTCCATTTGTGAGCCGAATAAGCATGAAAAATTGTTATTTATAGTTTTATAATTCTCATCATAAAATAGCCCTCCGATGACAGATGTTTTTACCTTCTGCAAGAAGAATACAAAACTTCCTCTCATGTTGTACTTTAGCATTCCCTACCAAACGACCCCTTCATTATAATCTCTCAAATGCTCGAGTACTCTGTATTTTTCTCCTCTGAAAATACAGAAATTATAGTTTGAATGCTTAGAGTCCTTAACTAATTCAGCAGCAGGCTTTTATAATATTTTTGGAAATGAAAGTGGAACAAAATGTTTAAAGCTTTATTAGAAAGTTAAGTAAATGACTGTTTTTCTCAGAACAAATCCATGAAGTCACAACTAACCCTTTCAGTCACACTAAGGGAACGACTTAACGTTATTTTTTTTTGCTTTTTTTAAAACTTTTTCATTGAATCAGTTCCAGGTTTAGGCTGCAAATGTAAAACAACTAAAGCATGCGAGAGTGATCAAATCAGGTCACTCTAAGAGATTGAAATATTCAACCAGCAGGTGCAATTTCTGTTTCACTCGTATAATTTATTAGGCTGCAAGTATACCCTTTATTATTTCTGAGTGGCAAGTTATCGAATGAGTTAAAACATTAAAACATTTTGTTTTCATCCAAATAAACAAGAATTTGTTCTTTTTATCTATCCTAATCTCCGCAATTTGTTCTATTTCCTACATTTTCTAATGTTACCAACAGTTTTTATATAGCTTATATATAAAATTTTAAGAATTATCTTTTTTTTAAGCTTCAAATGTTTTTATTCTGTTTTATTACAAAAAATTGCAGTAATTACCCTTTTGGATGTAAAAGTTGCAAATCTGTGGGAAGTAATATCGATTTTGTTGTTGCTGTTGTTGTTGCTGATGTTTACATTTTTTCCTTTTCAACTGTATGAGCAACATCATCCCCCAGAATAATTAAAGACTTTTATTTACATTCATTTATTAAATTAAAGCATTAGATTATAAACATTTTTTCCCTTTGTAATCAGTGGAAGTCACAAAAAAGGAAATTAAAACAAAAAATGGTTTTTAAGCATGTTTCACATCAGAAATTACGATATGATATACATTTTTTATCATACATAAACAAAGGTATATCTCTGAATAATAAAAAAAAAAACTTAGTATAAGTTATTTCTATAGTGAATAAAGGTAAAAGAATAATATTTTATATAATCTTTTCTCAAATTATATTTTGGAACAACACCATTGAGTCTCTGTATCCGTCAATAATGTAGTTAAAGAGCAAGAGCATAAAACACAGATAAAATATAGTTACAACCACAGTCAGTTCAGTTCTATTCATTTTCCAGGAGACGTATTATACAAAACTCACCTTTTGCATCCTTTTGTGTTGCCATGTGGGTCTCTACTGCCTCCATAATCACTCTACGTGTGAAAAAAGCCATCTGACTTTTCTGTCAGTGTTTAGTTTTAGGAATTATGTACCTAAAACAAGCCATCTCAAAAATTGCCTGTTTGTGATGTGAGAAATAGAGAAATTAGCGTAGAACCACCTCTCACGTGCAAGAGCGAGCTGCTGCTGGAGGAGCAGAGGATCCCCTACCCAATATCGGAGCTTCTCAGCTTACAGCAGTATGAGCAGGAATGGGTGGGTGTGGTCAGCTCCAGCTTGTTTTCTTAAAGTGACAGTTTCCTGAAACGGCTCATTCTGGAAGGTACTGAAAGTGTCAAGAAGAAAACTGCTGCAATTTCTTCATGAGAGATTTAGTGCAAAGAACTTCATGAGTGTGTTTTGTAGGTGTTATAACTTAAGAAAACATGTCATGTGTCCCCTTTAATATTTTCCTTTCAGTCGGTTGTGTCAGTGTTTTCTAACCAGCAAAGCTAAAAAGTAACATGTGCAGCGCAATAAACTGATTTTGTCATTCCCTTTGTGTTTGCATCAGGAGGTGCTGGACTTGGAGAGGAGTCTTGGGGGAGTTTTGCTAGAAGATCCCAAGCCGTTGCTCTTCAAAGACAGTTATCACAATCTCCGCCTGTCCATCCACGACATTCCTCACACTTACTGGAGAAGCAAACTTCTGGCCAAGTACCAGGTAGCATATTCTCGTTTTATCGTGTGAGGTCATGACAAACAGCTGCATAACCCCATAAACTTGTCTTCATAACAATCTGACCTGATTAATTGTAGAAAATTGCACACAAAAAAAATTTGAAATTTGAAACTTTTTACCATATTTTACTTTGTGTTAAGGCTGAAAAGCACAACAGAGATTGTTTTTCCTTGACCCCCGCTTACCTTATCTCTTCTTTATCTCTGGTGCAAATTAGCACACTTAGCTTTGTTTGAAACCAGACCTCTCTGATGCACATTGTGTCAACACATGAGGCACAACATTTTTCATGAGAAAATTTTAAAAGAATGAAAATAAATGGAAGTAAAACAAAGGAAAGGATGTGATTTCTTGCAAATCGGCTATAACTATAGGATGCTGTGGAAGAGTAACACACATTGTCACGATACTGCAGGAGGAGGTCGAACCCAAAGTGCAGAACCCAGAACGACTCAAGGCAGGAGAGGTTGTAAGAAAATAAATTCCTTTTATTAAGGAGGAGGAGCAAAATCCAAAAAGCACGAAGGATCTGGGAAACTCGAGGAGGACAAAAACAAGGCTGACAACATCTAACAATGGACTGACAACACACTGAGACGCAGACAGGGTTATACACACAGGGGCCGGGTGATTAAGGGAATTGGACACAGGTGAGACTGATAACTGAGAGGAGGAGCAGAACGGAGCAGGAGAGGAAACCAGACCTAACTGGGGAAGGAAGCAAAAATGAACCAAAGGGAGATATCTGACACAAGGGGAACCTAGAGAGGGCTGGAGAACACAAGGAGACACATGAGGGGGACGGAGGACGCATAGCATGACACACATAGGGTTAAAAGGCGCAGCTGACTCCCAAAGCTCAATTGGAAATAAAAAAGTAAAAAAAGTAAATGAGCCAAAGTATGCATTAGAAAGTTCTTGATTTAAAATTGAATGAACTTTATTCAATCAGTTATTTTCTGGGTGAGAACAGCTCGTGGACCTCATAGCCTTTACTGCTGCTGTAAACATCTCAGATGCATTCCCTCAGCTGCAGCAGTGACTTAACATTCTGACCCTGTTCTGAAAGCCCAAACAGGATCTGTGATAGTGTTTCTAATTCATAGACTGTGTGCTTTAGAAATAAATCTAAGGAACTCATCCCTGAAAAGAAACTGCTGCTGTTTTTACATGAGGAATGTGCTGTTGGAAACAAAACCCCTTTCTTAGTTCTTTTATTTAATTTGTTGGCTTCTACAACAGGAGATACCCTTCTATCACATTTGGAGCGGCAGTCAGAGACCTTTGCACTGCACCTTTAGCCTGGAGAGAGCCAGCCTCGCCGTGTCGCAGCTCGCTTGTAAGATCTGTGTCCGACAGGTGGAAGGGGAGGGGCAGATTTTCCAGCTGCACACAGACATCCAGGAGGTGAGGATGAGATTGTTACCTATGCAGGTACAGAAAGTTGCACCGACGCTCACGCAGCTGCTTGTCCCTGTTAAACTAGACCCTCCTGCCTCACTCGCCGCTCCCGTCGGGAAGCCCCTGTCTACCTTCTTCACAAGTGGGACCGTATGCCTTTCGCCTGCCTGACTCCATCCGCCAGAAGATCTGTGCTAGTCTTGATGCTCCCAGTGCCCGAGGGTGCGACTGGAGGCTCCTGGCTCGCAGTCTGGGCTTTGACAGGTCAGATCCATCTCCCACAACCTTTAAAGTGAAGGTCAGTCACCATTAGTGGTCTATTTTCCAATAATCAGAGCTTCTTTCTTTCATCCAGGTATTTGAACTACTTTGCCACAAAGCCTAGCCCCACAGGTGTTCTTCTGGACTTATGGGAGGCATGTCACCAAGGTGACGCAGACTTGGTCTCTCTGGCGACAGCACTGGAGGAGATGGGCAAAAGTGAAGTGCTAGTTGTCATGACAACAGATGGGGATTGTTGATTGGTGCGAGGAACAAAAAAAGTAGAAGAAAAAGAGCAACCCTTTTTTGTCCCACCGCGGTGAAATAAGAATACTTGCCGATGAATATGCACATGTTGACACAAATCCTTCATCAGCAGAGCTTTTTGGTTGCTTCACACGTGCTGTATTACCTCTGCCTCACCTTCTCTTTCAGTGACCCATAATCAGCTGCTGTAGCGACATGTCAACCATCACCATGTTGGCCCGTCCAACTGCCAAATGGATTCAGCCTGGACTCTCCAAAGCAATGTTGCATCTGCAGAACGACAAACCCATTTTTTAGCCAACTGGTGTCAAGTCTTTTGAAAATTGTGTTAATCCTGTGTATCAACAAAGTGCTTTAGGGTAAACCAGCTAACAACTAAAATCCATGCATTAAGACTCTTAAAGGTGCATTAAGTAAGAATTTTACAGTGAAATGTTCACAAAGAGGTCTAACGTCTCAGTCATATTGGAAGGAAGGTTACACTGAAACATATTTCAGTATCAGCCAGCTGGGGCATTGCCAGGTTCTCTCTTTTTAAAACAGCCTCCATACTTCCTGGTTCAGAGCCAATCATATGTGAGTCCGCAAAGCTGCCAAGTCTTCAGCACAAACACAGAGTCTACATTTGCCAGCAAAAGGCAGCAGCGCTGTGCAAAAACTGAAACCAGAAAACAGGAGTGACCAAGAAGTTAGTTTTTGGTACTTGCATATTTTTTGTTTTACACTAATATCGGGTGAAACAGGCTAGAGGCTAACGTTGAGCTAACATTGAGCTAAAAATAGGCTTTAAAAATGTCAAGCTTGTTTTTTCATTTAGCCACAAATCTATATTGCCGTATAATGTATTTATCAACATATCAACTTACTGCGTATGACTCGTCTTCACTCGACACCTAGATTCATCTGACACTGAACCGTAACTGGCAACCGGAATGATACTCATGACAGGCAGTTGAGAGCGGTCTCTTTTGTTTGGACACAGGGACTGCAGTACCCATATTTGACCACAAGATGGCATTCTTACTTCATGCACCTTCAATGCACCGAAACACAAAAACGTGGAGATGAGGAGCACTTCAGTAGCAACATGAATGCAGATGACCTAACATCCCCACCTCATGGCAGGGGCCTTTGTTTTGAATGACAGGCAGCTCCAACCTGCCTGCAGCCACACACACATACACACACACACACACAAAGCGGGGACGTCTTTATCCATTTTGGATCGCTATCGAACCCCCGAGGTTTCCGTCATATCACTTTTGGCTGTGGGACAAATACATAAATAACTAAAGCTGCCTCTTCTTTGTGGAAGGAGATGAAATAGCAAAGTTTGTTTTAGGACTGGCAGATAACTTGACTGACTCTTTTTATTCTACCAACAAATGCCTCAAAGCCTCGGCATATCATCCTGCCTCACAGGGGTGTTTCTCTTTCATGTCTCCCTGCATTCCTCCAGAACAAACTGCATCTTCCCTTAAAAGTTTCCTTTGGGGAACGCTCTTTAATTTATTATCCATATTTGTGGATTGCATTCATTGTATTTTCTTTTTTTCCACTCATTGTCATCGACAGTATAATCATAGAGAACAGGCTTTACCGTTTGTGCTTCTTTAGATTTATCGAGCTGCTCCGTACATTTTGTTTTATTTCTCACCCAGACGTTTGGCACACAGTTGATGTGTGTAAGGAATAAAGAAAAATGTGTTTATCTTATTTTAAATGTTGCACATCTATTCAAAACGACCCAGTAAGAATTCCTGGTGAGTTTAGCGTTGAGATGATTATGAGATAAATTAGCCTTATATTGAAGTGATCCGGCAGCACGGGACCATGTACACTAAATTACCTCAGCACTAACGAAAATATGTTGCAGTTTATCCACTTATTATTGTATTTTATTCACATTTGTCCCTTTTTTCTCCCCGAAAATAGAAAATGTATTGATTTGTTTTTTGATTCTGGAGCTGCCTGCCTTTTGGTCGGGATCCTCAGCTAGCATTGATCTGCTAGTCATCTACAAATGTATCATTTATTGTTTTATTTCCTCTCCCTTAAAAGCAAAAACAAGTGTTCGTATCTTTAAAACAACAGAAACCAAAACGCCGGCAGTATCCCTCCTCTTCAGCAGTGAGTTACGTCACTGTTGTGTGAATGAATGAAGACGTGTGTGTGTGTGTGTGTGTGTGTGTGTGTGTGTGTGTGTGTGTGTGTGTGTGTGTGTGTGTGTGTGTGTGTGTTTTAGAGAGAGAGAATTTTCTTTCATGTGGGCAGGTTGATGTTCTCATACAAAACGTGTACATTATTAAGAACTGTCTTTATACGTGCTATGCAAGTGCAAAAGAACACTGAAGCATTTCAACTTCTTTTGTTTCCTGGAAGAGTAAATCTATTTTTTCAGATCAGAACATTGACAGGGTTTTGATTTTGTATCCTAAAGTGGTTTAAAGGAAGGTTACTTGTTCCCTTGGGAGATGCCGGGCCGTGTACTGGAAGTGTTGGATCACTCTCCCAGGATGTTACAAACAACAAACACAGAGCGGGTTCAGCATTGGCGTTGGGAGTGCATGTCCTGCAGGTCTTTGCCATGAGGAAATCCCGGACCAGACCCCACTCAGAACTCTTTTGGATCCCCGAACACCGCAGGACAATTCTCTTTCCTCGGTTCTTGTTACACAAACTGGCCAGGTGTAGACTACAGTGTTTATCTGTCCACATTTCCCGAGCGCCTGCTGGATTGTCGGCCATATTGCTGGATATATATATATTTTTTATTTTTGCCGGAGGTCTGCTGCACTTGAAGATGCTCCTTTCAAAGAGGTGAAAACTCAGCCATCGTTCAAGAAGTCAAGACATTTTTACAGAAAACTAAATGGACTCAGCGACATCCTTTTGTCTCTGTAATGTACCAATTGTACATAACTGTCTAGCCTTCTTACTTGTAACTAAACATAATTTTTATGCAATAAATTATATTTCTTAGTTTAACTTCAGTGTGTGTGTGTTTTTGAGCTTTTAGTCTTAAATGGCATCTATTTCATGATTTTATCTGAAAATGTGGAGCTACTCACCCTGCCCTTTTCTTCACACCTCACTGAGAAATTCCCTTTAGGTCCATTTAGCTTCGAAAGCTTTTAACTGGCAGGGAGACGAGTCCTCACATTAAACGCTCTTGGAGACACAAACAGTTGCCTTGAAGGAGACACGGTTATTTACATCAAGGCTTCTTTTAACCTCAAGATTTTTTATGACTGCAGGATCAAACTGGGCTTTTATTGTCTAGAAAAATGTCCAAATTAGATAAGATGAGACAATTTTATTCATAAGAGTTGGTAAATGTACACGGTATAAAAAATAACATAGATCTTACGGTAAAACACCGGCAGCTGAATGGTACCGTACAATTACGGGCATTTTTTTTTTTCTTTTATGGTAAGAAGGTATTTTTCTTGTTTTTACATTTAAAAATAGTACTGAAGTCAGTGTTTTACTGTAGAAGAAAATATTTTTACTTGAAAAAAAAAGATTGTTTTACTGCAAAACAAACATGACAATAATGTATACAATAAAATGTATGCCAATAAAAACTGTTTTTCCCACTAAAACAAAATTCAAAAGGTTTTCCTCAAATCAATTCATAGAATGAAACTGATTAAATGCCATTAACTCATTCACTGCCAGCCGTTTCCTGATCAGAAAAGCCCTTCGCTACCAGTGTTTTTCAGCGTTTTTATTGTTTTTTTAAGAGTCACAGAACATTGCGCGCTAGGATGATGTCAACGCTAAAACTACCAAAACAAAGAGTAGACTCACTCATGCTTCTGCGTCAGTGCTAACTAGCTAGCACCTAAATGCAGCTAAGCACACTGGGAAACAGGAAGTGAATGCTCACACCATTACCATCAACAAAAAGCTATATTTTTTCAGTAAATAAATGTAAAAATGATAGCGTTTTACCGTTGTAAATTTTAAGGAATTTTTTCCATAAAGAAAACTATGCAAGAGTGCTTTACAGTAGAATTATGTAGTTTTCACAAAGAAAAAAATGTTCAAATTATTGTTTTCCCAAATTAATTTATTTACAACAACTTCACGTAAAATCATCAGTTTTAGAGAGTTTTATAGTTGACCAGTTTTTCCTGTCATGGTTTCACAGTTTATCACTGTTAAAAATACGGTTATTTTTTACAGTGTACGTTGTTATTATTACTGAGACAAACATAAGAGATATGTGGTCATTTGCTTAGTGGAAAAGCTTAATTTACCCTTCGTTCCTGAGGCCAAAAAGAAACCAGAAGTTTATCAATTTGTGACTTTGATCAGCTTCTTTTTTTTTTTTTTTTACCGTGTCCTGTCTGGCTGTGAAGCAAGCAGAATTGATGTCTGAATGCTGGTGACAAGCCTTACACATTTACTCTCAGGTGGAGCATCAAAGCGTCTGCTTTTAATGTCACGCCTGATACTTAAAACTTTATTGTTATTGTTTTTGAATGCTTTGTAATTCCGACCAGACACGGAGACAGAGGTGAAAGAGAAAGGAAAAGAAAAGGTGGGGAGAGGGGGGGGGGGTCCACAAAAATAAACAATAATGAACCTAGACCTGCAGAGAAAGACAAAAAAAAAGCAAAAGGGCAAAAAAATGGGACACAACAACAATACAACAAGATCAAGCTATCACTGCATCGACTTTATGAAGAAATATATAATCAACATTGCTTAACTGAAGAATCACGATAATAAATCACAGTGCATTAAGTGCCCACCATAGTCTTAAGACCTGTGTTTAATGTGCCCAAGCCCATACTTTTGAGAGCACCATGTGAGCACCTGTGTGTGTACACGCGCTTGTTTATGTAAGGTTTCTCTATAGGAGCGTCCAACAGAGAGTGTGAGGGACCACAGATCCGCCCCCCAAAGATGTGTAGGAGACGGGGGGAACTCCAAGTCCCAGAGATCCAGGCACTGCCCCAGAACACAGGAACCCCAAGGAGACTGCAACCAGAAATGCCCCCGCCCCCCTCAAGAGGCACAGAGGATCGCCCCGGGGGGCCACAACCAGCAGCCGGCAGAGTCCCGGGAGATCAGCGGCAAGCCCAGAGGACCGCCCGCAGCCTCCCACCCCCGAGCCGGCCGAGCCCGGGACCTAGCGACCCGGGACCCAGGGACGACCACCCCCGCCGGGGACCCAGCAGAGCCCAGGGACCCAGACCCCACCAGGCAGCCACTGGGATCTATCAGGCAGATGCCAAAATCTTAAACCCCCAGACCCGGTTGCCACGAACACTCAGGCAGACCAAGGCACAACCCCTCACACCAGGTGTGGCAGGGGGAGGGGGGAAGAAGATCTATATCATCACTTTGATCAGCTTCACCTTTCCTTGTTGATTTGTTTCATAAAGATATTTTTAGCCTCTTTTTTCCATTGTTTACAATATAATCCAAGGGTCGAGCAAGTTTTCTCTTCAGGCAACCAAACAAATTCACTTCCTACTTTGTTTTATTTAAATGAGAACATTCAGTTTCATTCTGTAAATCAAATGTTGGGATTTTGGTTCTACAGAAGATGCCATATGTGCTGCATTATGGCGCCATCTTCTGGAAAATTTGGCTCAGTAGAGACCCCTCTAACCCAACACAAATAAATAAATAATAATAAATCGAAATCATGGCAGTTTATTTAAAGTACAAAGTAAAAGTTTAAAATGACTAAAATGACTTTTGCAGCTTAGTCGTTGCTAAGAGAAAAAATATTTTATGAAGTTATGAATACTTTTTCCAATAAATAAACACAAATTTGGCTTGAATTTTTAACACTCTACACATTTCTGATTGATAAACTGTCAGCTGCAAGCAAGACCAATAAAAGTAAATCCAGTTATTAGATTTAATTAAGTTTGATGGATATTATAAATTTTGTTTCTTGTGTAATCCCAAAGTTTAATTTAACACTTTCAAGCTATTGCTTGTTTTCATCTTATCTACACATATTTTACAGACTACTGCCTGATTCACGCTTCTGCGTTAGTGCGGAGACACGCAACGCCATTATCCGTCCTTGCGGGCCTTCTGGAGAGCCCCGCAAGGACGGACGGAGTCAAGCTCTCGTTTCTAAACATCCGTCTGGTCGAGACAGAGAACGCAAGCTTGTGATTGGTCAGGCCACCGCTGTCGTCTCCACCACAGGTATCATATTAACTTCTGAACCATGATGGGTTTGTGGAAGAACAAAAACATGAATGCAAGTCAACAGGGCTAAAAAACGCTATTTTCAATTCAATTCAAGTTTATTTATAAAGCGCCAAATCACGACCAGAGTCGTCTCAAGGCACTTCACATAGTAAACATTCCAATACAGGTCAGATCATTAGGCCAATCAGTAACAAGTTTCCTAAGGAACCCAGCAGATTGCATCGAGTCACTGACTAGTGTCAGAGTATTTACAGTATTTTCTAATCCCATTTGTTTTATTAATAATAATAATAATAATAATAATAATAATAATAATAATAATAATAATAATAATAATAATAATAATAATAATAATAATAATAATAATAATAATAATAATAATAATAATAATAATCAAACTTACATAGCGCTTGTTTAGGACACTCAAAGACACTTTCACACATTCTCACATTCACACACTGCTAGTGATGGTAAGCTATTGTAGCCACAGCCTGGGGCAGTCTAACAGAGGCGAGGCTGCCATTTGGCACCATCAGCTCCTCTGACCACCACCAACACAGGCAAGTTGGGTGAAATTTCTTGCAAGGACACAACAGCAGGACACCCCTGGCAAGAGCTGGAATCGAACCCATGACCCTTCGATCATGAGGCACCTGAGATGCCACTGTTTTGTGCCATGGATCTCACACGATGTCAGTGAATTTTAAAAACACATTTTGATAGTTCTTGGCGCTTACTTTCGAAAGGGGGGGGGGGGGTGCGGGCATGCTATTTTAGGTTATCTGTGAAAATAAGTCCAGGACTACAAATGTGTTTCACAAAAGTGACGTCATCGAACTAGACACTGAGAAAACTGAAGGAAAATGGCAGTAAATTCATCAAACTTCCCACAGAAGGAAAGAACCACCATAAATCTGGCCATGTGGGAAGTAGCAGGTACGTTAGGGGAGAGGAGACTATGTGGTGACCGTGACGTCACATGCGACGTGCAATTTCTGGTGTGTAGACATGCTAATTACGAACTTTTACAAGCTGATAAATCTCAAAGTACATGACTGGCGTGCTCGAAACACCCTGTGTGATGTGGAAACTGAAAATCTGTACCCCGGCTGCGGGATGATTACCCCCTTGCTACCAAACCCAACGAGGAAGTCCCCTAAACCTCCCAATTGGACTGAACCTCCCACTGGTACACCTTTAGTTCATCTCCCCTGAATTAAACTCATTTCCTTTCTTCTGAGTCTTTGGTTTGAGTTCACTCATTTGAGTCCTTCCATCCTCATCATGACCAAAATATTGTAAAAACTACATTTTTGCCAGTTCTTTTTGAAAATATGGAGATCTGAAAGTCATTTTACAGGTTTTAGCTTTAACACAGTTACAGAAATATTTTCAGTTAAAAATATTATTTATAATTGCATCATGAAACTGAGAAGTTATCATTGCTGCTGGGATCATGAGGGAGTCAGGACAAATATCAAATGATTACTCTGATAAATGTTTAATAGATAGCTCAACTGGTAAGGCACCTGACTTACATGCAGAGGACCTGGGCTGAAATCCCGCCTGGGACAAATAACAACGACCAGTCTAAGTCATCAGGTAAGGCCCTTGGTGCTAAGTCCTACCTCATGCCATGATGTACAAACTACTGGCTGCAGTATCACCTGGCTAAATAAGTTTTGATACAAGAAAGGGTTTATTTATAAACAACATTGATATGCAAAATTAACAAATACTTTAATTTGATTTCAATCACTGTAAATTAATTTACAGTTCTTTAGTAAAGGTATTTACTGTAAAATCTACATAAAAACTCTGGTAACCACAGCTGCCAGGGATTTCCTGTAAAAACAACAGTTTTTTTTTACAGTGTACAGCAAAAAGTGTAAAAAACTACAGCGTTGCGCGGTACAGTCGGCATTTCCGTCTTTGTTCTGATTGGTTATTTTTGAGCTGGCTAATACCGCCCCTCAAGTGCCTCTCTGCCTGTGAGTTAGAGACTCTTTCTCTGTACAGAATTGAACAGAGGATGAGTCTGGCGGTCCAGGCTGTAAAAATCACACCCTGTGGTAAAATTAGGTTACTGCAACAACTTTAAACTATTCTGGAGCTTTTGCCAGCCGTAATCAAATTACAATCGTCGGCGCTGCAGTATTAGCTGACAGGAGACATGGCAACCCCACACTCACTGATGGTAAACAGTAGGTATGTCCCTCCTTCCTTTGTTTTGAAAGGAGAAAAGCAGACAATCCCCACAGCCAGCTGGATATGAATTATGTTTCAGTAAAACCTTCCTTCCAAAATGACTGAAACATCAGACTCTTCTGGGATTTTCTAACTGTTAAATTTTCACTGTATTCCTACATACTGCACCTTTAATTCCAATTATACTACAATGAGTACAATTCTAAACATGAAAATGACATGTTGCTTCGCATTTTGGATTCTCGTTTTTCACATCGGCTTTCTAAGTATCCAAATCATAGACATAGCCATCAATAGCAAGTTGCTATTTTCCTCTGATGAGATACAGTTTATGCATACATTTGTTATAGTTGATATATGAAGAAGTGGCTGGAGGAACAGGAGCAGAACTCTGCTTATTTTTTCATCTTGAAAAACCTTATGCTAAAACTACAAAA
>SSNQ01033080.1:0-13854 GCA_006942095.1 Nothobranchius kuhntae | reverse complement strand
TTCTCTTCCTTTCTCTTTCACCTCTGTCTCCGTGTCTGGTCGGAATTACAAAGCATTCAACAACAATAACAATAAAGTTTTAAGTATCAGGCGTGACATTAAAAGCAAACGCTTTGATGCTCCACCTGAGAATAAATCTGTAAGGCTTGTCACCAGCATTCAGACATCAATTCTGCTTGCTTCACAGCCAGACAGGACACGGTAAAAAAAAAAAAAAAAAAAGGAAACTCAGACTCGAAGACTTGACTTGGGACGGACCAGGAAACTCGAACACTTGGGACCAGGAAACTCAGACTCGAAGACTTGACTTGGGAAGGACCAGGAAACTCGAACACTTGGGACCAGGAAACTCAGACTCGAAGACTTGGCCGGGGCTGGAACACTTGACTTGGCTGTAACACTTGACTTGGCAGGGACAGGACTCGAAGACTCGACTGGAAACACGAAGACTTGAACCACGAAGAATTGGACCACAAAGACTTGAATCAAGAAGACTTGACTTGACAGGAAACAAACTGCAGCAGCAGGCATAGGACCCGGCAGGAACTGCCATGTGAAGGGCCTGCAGGCACAGACCCTGCAGGCGTGGACCAGGAAGAGGGACAAAAAACCGCAGGAGTGACGCGAGGGAACCAGGAGAGGCAGCAGGTACTCGACCACGGTTCTGAGCAGGTGCACACCGTGACTCTACAGGATCCTCAGGCAGGCTCGGGTGAAGGGAAGCAGACCACGGAGCAGGAAGACCAGCCCTACCACCCCGGAGAATGATGGCGTGCGTAGGGGGTTTTACCTCCATCAGAGTACTCCAGGAACAGCAGCTTCCATGAAGAACAGGACGGGGCGAAACAGCAGGAGAGGAGAATGACCCCGACCACCCCGAGAACAGGTAGGATGCACCGAAAAACCAAAAAACTCCAGGCCGAAATCTCCCTCCACTGAAAGGGAACAAAACGAAAAATAATCCTCCAGAAACAGAATGGTAAGCTCACCAAAGGTCCAAGTTTGGTCGGATCATTCTGTCATTTTGTGTGGGTGGAGATGGTGGACCAAGTGTGGTGGTGGGTTCCGGAGGCACAAGAGCAGGCACGGATAAAGTAAAAATGGGTTTAATAGTGGAACGGGAGAGACGGGACAAAACATGCATGAACAAACACAAACAACAATGATCCGACGAAGACAGCAACAAGGTGGGAGGTATAAATACACAGGGAAATCAGGAACACATGGGCAGAGTAATGAGGGACAGGTGAGAACAATAAGGTTAATCAAGGCAGGAGAGACACAGTCAGGGAGGCCGGGGCGGATCATGACACTCTGTGCTTGTAAAATAATGAATGGATATTTAAATAAAATACTTTATATTTTACTGCATTAATTTTATATCTGTATGCCAATTCTAAATGTAAAGATTGTCTGCGTAAACCTGAACAGGCCCAACCCGGTCTTACTGTGAGCCCGGGTTGACGCGTCACGCTTGTGCGTAATCATAGGCGCTTTCTGAGCTGAAGAGGATGTGAGATTCAGGGATTCTCCTCAGACGGCTCCTGGATGCGTCGCCACATTGGAGACAGGAACAAGTGCTATTCAGCCAAAATTTCATAATCAGGGAACATTTTCTAAGTGACAAGTATCTCTGAGAGACTGGGTTTGGAAAACATTTGCTTCAGTGGGAGGAACCTTCCCGCATGCGCTCTGGTTCTGCGACGCGCTCCGAGCCCCTCTCCACATCTTCAGCTCGCTGTGTACCTTATGTAGTACACGCTGACAGTGAGCTGCGCTGAGCAGTGTCCAGCTCA
This sequence comes from Nothobranchius kuhntae, assembly GCA_006942095.1. Taxonomy (NCBI): domain Eukaryota; kingdom Metazoa; phylum Chordata; class Actinopteri; order Cyprinodontiformes; family Nothobranchiidae; genus Nothobranchius; species Nothobranchius kuhntae. Next base: position 12,058 of record SSNQ01033080.1, on the reverse strand, counting down.
TGTTCTGTGAGTGGTGATTGTAGTCCAATGCAGCAAGCAGTATCCGTGCCTCGTAAACAGGTGGGATGTAACTGAATCTTTTGCTTGCATACATTAGATGGTTGTGAAACGCCTCCAAATTTGCTGTAGATCTAAAACAAGAATTTAACATTTAGAACAATTATATTATTATTTATAGCTATAATTAAATACAGTACCTGAATTTCAAATATTTTGGGACTTCTTTCAGCCGGCGTTCACTGAGAATGATGTCACTGAGGGCTTTGTGTGGAGTGGAGCCTTTCTGAATCCAGTCTTTCTCTCTGTCACTTAGTAAAGGATCATGCTGACAAGCACCCAGAGACCACTCATGTTCTCCAGTCACATGATGGAGTAGCCCGATCCACATGTCCTAAAAGACATAAGTGGCGATTAGTTACATTCACTTTTTTTATATGAAAATACAAATAATGTACTTACAAAAAACTCATCATAAGTGTTCGCCGACTTGCAGCAAAACCAAAAATGGTTACAGATATCTTTGTTCCACTGTAATAAAACAAGTCTCCCCAGCCTTCACAGATTTCTGCACGAGCTGATTATCATTCCTTTTATTTTAATATGGAGTTTTCACGTAGGTAAGACCACAAAATCAGACAGTAATCTGTACACGTGGTCCACCCAGGTTAGCACTGTAACGTGAGGAAATATGGGTTTTCTGTGCCAAAGGTTGTATTTGCCCGGCTGGGTCAAAAGCTGGGTCGCGCAGAACTTTCACCCACAGATCAGACCGGAGCCGCCAGCAAGTCTGCTGGAAACATAATTAAACAGAAAGTAAACAGGAAATAAGTCTTTCAGTGCTAATGGAAATAAGGTTTTGGATACATTCCTGATCAATCACACCTAATTCTAACTGCTGAATCATCTCCTCAGACTTCTACAAGTACTACATGAGCTGCTGATTACTCATTTTAATCAAACACGCAGCTCAGGAAAGTGTACGGTTGACTAAATGTAAGAAAAAAATACTACATTTTAAATAAAAAAAACTAAAAACTTGTGAAATTATCTGTCCATGCAGTGAGTTAATTTTACTTTGTGAGAAATCTTGAAATACGATTTGATAATCTAGAAATTAATTATCTCATTTGAGAATTCAAAAGGGTTAAAAATAAGGATTAAATAGCTTAATTTGAGATAAAATTATTTAGAATAAAAAATAATACGATAAAAAAGTAAGTTAAATGTACTACATTTAAAGAAAATTTATGTTTGAATTCTTAATAGTAGAAAATGTTTGCATTGAAACAATAATGTTATTTCTAAAACAAGTTAAATCTACTCAGTAAAAGTGAAGTATGATTACGTTGTTTCTTGTTTTAAGTTGGCTCATGTTGAAATAGACCATAATCCATAGCCTAAAAACCTTTAGACAGCTTTGTTTTTACTTCTAAAATCACAACCACAACAAATGTGATACCGTTAACATTTATTCATTTCTGAACAAAGATCTTTTGGCAACAATATAGGGCTACACCACAATCCCTACAAAACTAAAGTTAGCCATTAAAGGCCCCAAATTATAAAATCTGTTTACTGTAACTTGGAATCAGAGTTAACAGTTTTCTGTTAGTTTCACAAATAACTATCAGTCACACACTGCTGTATATAATGGTAACATTTCTAAATTAAACCACAACATGCTCCAAAGAATGTTTCATTATGTAAAAAATAAACTGTCCTCTGCAAGGATGTAAAAGTGGAAAGCGCTCAGCCAAAAACAAGAACAAAACCTAAACAACTCCACCTGACCTGATGATATCCTGCGTGGTATTTGCCTATTTTTCAAAAAATGACTTCCACTCAGCCATTGCTTTCTTGTATGTACTAGTGGCATCTTGATCATGGATGGCATCACTGATTACCTCAGTTTGGATGACGGAGAGGAGTGTTGAAATACACTTTGGGTATGTCAAGTGCAAAGTGTAGTAATATGCCATCAGCACCAACATTCCTTCACAAAATTCCTCCAAGGGGAGAGTGCTCACTGGTGTGTTTCCCACCGCCACAATGCATGTTGTTCCATCAAAAAGCAGCACAGGGGAGGACAGGGGGCGTTTCTCCAGGTACAGTGTAGCATCTTCACCCGACTAGACAGAACACACAATAATAGAGACAAAATGTTCACGTTTTGTAATAAAAAGCGTTACAGTACATCCAACCAACTCAAGAGACATACAACATATTTTCATGCAAAAACAGAATAACACAAAAAGCACTGAGTTTACAACGCTCCAGTTGATTTACTATTTGAACAGAAGAAATTAAAAGGACATATTTTATTTTCATAAATGTGAACCGATATTGTGAGCATGAAATGCCTATAGTTTTGGAAACTTTCATTGTGTCTATTTGTGATTTTTCATTTAGTTTCAACTGTATTTTTAACTCAGGCACAGAATCTATTTTTGAAAATCTTTCCAATACACATTTTTCAGCTTCTACCTAAGCAATGTTTCTGCACTGCCTCTCTCCTCTGGAGCAGTTTTTGAATGCCAACAAAGAAATATTAAAGGTTGATTTATTATCCATGGAGCTGAACTGTGAAGTTTCTCTTTTTGAGTATGAAAATACAAAATAACAATAGAGTAAGTTACATTGGCTTGTACTGTCAAGAGCTATTCTTACCTGTAGGACATGAAGGAGAGCCTCACTGGCATTTCCAAGCCGCTTTGGAGGTGTAGTTGGTGATGGAAAAAGCGTTGGGAGTGCGCTGAAGAGAGCGATGGTAAAATCCACTGTGGACCAAAAATGTCTCTTAATGAAGTTGTCTGAACATTTCAGATTTATGGATTTAATGTATGTAATTGTAACTTACCTCCACGTACATCCAAAGGAAGAGGTGGTTTCAGGGCTTTCTTCCAAACACCATAGTACTGCACCTTAGAACAAAACTCTGCCCATTTACTCTTCATTTGATCTATGTATTTGCAGTTGGAGCCACCAACAATGCGACGCAATTCATCCATTGCCTAAGGCAGAGTTGAGCCAAGTTAGTAAATGAATAACTAGCCTATACAGCCTATACAAGAACATTAAGTCAATGTAGTTAAACTTACATTTTGAATGTCTTTGAAGCATGGGTATGCCTCAAATAATTTAGTGGGTTTGTCTTCTTCTCTTGTAACATCGGAATCGATGAAAGCTCTTCTGGCCTCAAACTCCAGGTCCAAGATTTGAGCGACGTCACTTTGGTTGGGTTTTGCATTGGGTTTCTTGTACATGTTGCTCAAGGTTTTGTAGTGTCTTGCTTGCATCTTCCTGCTGTCATAGTCTTCTAGGGAAAGCAGAGAATCATTTTAAGACACTGTGTAAAACAAAACTTAACTAAATCAAAAACGTTGCAAATTAGTCATTTCTATTAAGGTTGTAGATTTTCTGTTACTGTTTTTAGTTTAATATAAAAATGTATGTTTAGGTTAACTAATTTTAGGTAAAGAACTGACCCAAGATGTTCTGATAATTTTTCCCCTTTGTGTGTGCTTTTCTAAAGACATTATCCCGTATTTTTGTTGTTACTTTGAACAGAATCATCTATAAAAAGAAAAAGTTTAATAAAATCATTGTACAAGTTTTTTTTTTACTTTGTGTAGTGTTGAAATCAGTGTGAACAGTCACTTTGAGATATTGAATAAAAATAAAATAACACTTGCAGCATATGACTCACATGATGGATTTACATGTGTAAAGAATTTTTACTTTACTACTATTTGGTGATTGTGTGCAACACTATGACTCACTTCTAAGATAGTATGAGAGATATGTCACATTAATTTTGCACACCAATTTGAGTTATTGCCATAGCATTATGATTAGTGGAACAAACACTTGGAACATTAAAACCCCAATCAACACTGTTGCTCTCATCAAAATATACAGGAAGCAGATAAGCTGTTTAGTCACCAGTGAAGAAGTAATGTTTACATAACTAAGGAATCATAACTCTGCATTAGTCTTTTGTTTCAAAATTTAACAGATGCTTTCCACTTTCCACTGTGTGTTATTTTAGTCTGGCCATATTTTAAATGTGAAGCTTGATGCATCCCAGAACCTTGTCGCAACAAAAATTCTACCTATCCTATCTTTACAGATGCAGTACAGCAACACGCTTCTGGAGCGTGCCTGAAACATTGCACACCACAGCAGATGTGAGCCAGACCTTAGACTATAAAGAATTAAGTCTGAAGCAGAGAAGTGCTCCTCGGTGTGGATGGAGGGTTAGGGTTTATTGGTGTTAGGGGACTTACCAACATCATCATCTGCAGGTGCAGTTACTGGACGTCTAACAGCCCTGGATGCATGGGACGAGGCTGACCTGGATGGTAGTGGTGAAGCCAGGGCTGCATTGTTTGACTTTGTTGGTACAGCGGGGTGTAGTTCCAATGGGGACCTTTTCTCTGAGGAAAAAACAGACAATGAAACCTAATTCATTAGCAGAAAATAAATTTAAAGCAAATATTCAATCATATTTAATCTTGCAATACACTGAATAAAAAACTGAGAGCAACTGTCATGTCTTAGCATGTTTGAATATGTCCAAAAGTCATTATTAAAGCTCCCCGATTGCAAACACACCTGCATTTGAGTTTTCCTCGCTGAGGTCATCATTGCTTTCGAGCAGTATGATATAGTCACTTGAACCACTTGTTTCACCACTCAGGTCACCTTCTATCCCATTGTCTGTGTCGTTGGAGCTGAAAAGAGTGTTTTTGGTCCTACCTCGTTGAGGCATGGAGCCCTCTCGCTTCATTGGAGACTTCATGTTTTGGAGTCGCTTGTAAAGTTTGGTGTAAATGGTCAGCTGTGGTAAAAAAAAAAATTAAAAGATAGACAAGTTTTATAAACTGTAATTTCTTTTGTCAGTTTAAATATTGCAGTGGGTAAAGAATGACTTACATATGTCATGTGTGTGTCAGCATCACGTAGCATAGGGTAATAGTCAACAATCTTCTGTGACATTGCTCTCATTTCAAGTTTGGAGGGGTATCTTGCTTCTTTCCCCCTGGGACTAGCACGCAGAATTGCAACCATGCTGGTGACCGTGTTCCTTACAAGTCTGCAACAGAGCTCCTTCGACATCATGCAGTCCTTTTCCTTTCCACTGCGGAGCAATGCAAAATACTGATCGCGCACCATGTCCAGCTCTGAATCTGTATGCACCACATACTCTGGTGGGTTTGGCATTTTCATGGTTTTGTCAGCAGTGTAGGAAATGGGAGTGGAAGTTTGAGGCTGACAATGTGACACATCATGATCTAAGGGTGTACTCCCACTCTGATTAAAAGACTTGGCAGTATTGTAGTCCGTATTTTCAACCTGTAACAAATGTGGGAGAAAAGAATATATAATCATCAGGCAAAGTAGTGTTTGAAAATACAGGCAGTAATTAGTTTGATAATATGCATTTACTTTTTGGCTGATAAAATCCCAAAGTTTCTTTCTCCGAAAGAAATTCTCAGGACCAGGAAAAAGATCCTTCAGGTCATCTCGTGCAAAGCTTCTCAAAGCCTCTTCATCAATATTAGCAGCTGTAAAAAAAGAAAAAAAGAAAATATTGACTTGGACTTTTTAACCTTTAACTCTTAAAGATTTGACATTTGTTTGCCTTTGCATGGCTCTGTGATGGGAATTCTGGCCCCTTAAAAAGATCTGGTTCTAATAACCTACCTCACTAAAAAAGCCAGGCTCCCAAATCCTCAGAATTTTGTTGCCAAGATTAGTTTTACAGTACAAAATGTGAGTTAAAATTATTATTAATAGAAAAACATACTTTACATTAAATATGTATTATTTCTATGGCTATATATATATATATATATATATATATATATATATATATATATATATATATATATATATATATATATATATATATATATATATATATATATATATATATATATATATACGGTATATATATATATATATATATATACGGTATATATATATTCAAAATGCAACACTCTTGCAGTGAATATTCTTCGTTATAGAGGCATGGAATAATTTTGTGGGAGAGGGCTTTGCTATTTACAATAATATTAGATTCAAAGCATGAGTAAAGCTTGAGAAGTCTTTGTCAACATCTTACTGAAAATAGTTACAGATCACATGCAACTATTTTAATTCCTCATCAACTGTGTTTTGTATAAGCTGTCTCATAGAGCTGTCTGTTGCTCTTGTACTTGTAGGGCTAGATGGTAGTGGGCTGGCCATGTGGTAAGTAGCTGCTACGGCTACCCTGGGGAAGAAGAGATTCTATGGTGACAACGTCTGATTTGTTGTAATTTTAATTACAAAATCTTTACAAGTATTTGAAATGTATTTGCTAACAGACATAAAAACATGAGTATCATTTGAATTGAAATAAAACATGTACGATTCAAGGCATAAGGCAAAACAAATAAGAAAATAACTTTTATAGTTTCGTTCACTTGCATTATAATTTACTTTTGCAATCACAAAACTCTACCTTTGTATTATCAGCATAATTAAAATGCATCCATATTTTATTTTGTCTGCTGCGTCACTTGTGTGTCCAGCATGTGGTCTTTGTGGTGCAGGGGAACTGTTTGACCCGTGCCTCTCCCCTCCATACTTAGTAAGGTCTAAAAGATGTAACCGAAACTTTTGAAATATTGCGTGACGTGAAGATGAAAAAAGCAGCTGGCGGGAGTGGAAGCATCCCTTCAAAGAGCCAAATCAGTGCCATTTATTAGTGACTTAAAAATTACCAGTGTTACCAGCACACACAATTTTCAAGTTTGTGATGTTGTTAACAAAGTGTAACTATAATTTAAATGTCGGAAAGTTCTCCGCCATCTAGGTTAGTAGCCATTATGTGAAATGCATGCTACCAGCTAAGAAACGATGCTAACATGCCTTGGCTAATGACCTAAATTAACAGGACAAAGTACTTACCCTGCAACACCGACAGCACGGCATCGTCAAACTCGTCCATGCTGACGAAAAATGTTCTCTGGCTCGGGTCCAAAAGCTCTGCACCCTACCTGAAGAAATACCAGTTTTAGTAAAATAATTTGGCTAAGGCTATATTGCTAGCAAGCTAGCTAACTAGCGGCCCTCAAAAATAAGATTTTCTCTGAATAGCACTATATTTTTTAATAATATAATTTATTAATGAACTCAATGTTACTTACTAGGGATGCACCGATACCACTTTTTTTGAAAACGAGTACGAGTACGAATACTTGCATTTCAGTACTCACAGATACTGATACCGAGTACTTAATAAAATCATGATTTAAATTTACAGGTAACAGCTTTAGTCGTATGATTTAACAAAAAAAAAAAAACAAGGCACTAGTTTGGAATTAAGAACATTTATTTAAATGAAAACTGCAGCATCTTTTATGCAACATATTAAGGAATAAATCATTATAAAAAAAAGGTAAACATTGCAACTCAAGTATTTTTTTTCAGTTTGTTGTAAACTCTGCCGCTTTGGACAACACAAGAGGCATTAATAAACATCTTTGCTATTTAGTGCACAATATCCGAATAAACTAACAGCATCCACCAACATGGGAGTCTGGCAGTCAGTGCAACTGAGGAAGGTATTAAAATAAACTCTAAGACGTCTCACTTAATGGAGCCTATTTAGAAATAGTGAGTGGCAGGTTGTTTTTCTTTTAAGAAAAGTAGCTTTTCTGCATTATCAGCAGTCAGCCGGTTTCTGTTTTCATCTATAATGTGTGACACAGAGCTAAAGAGCCTTTCACTTTCCACACTGCTACATGGAGCTGAGAGGTATTTACGGGCCATTTTAGCCAAAGTGGGGAACCTGATTTTGTTGACGCCCCAGTACTTCAGAGGACTGTCTTCACGAGGGCTTGGGGCCTCTCCGAGGTATGTGTCGAGCTCAATGGCAGCACCTGCTGCCAGCGGCTGTGCTGCTTGGGCCTGCTCCATGGCGATTTCTTCAAAGACAGTGTCCAGACTGCTGCTAGTGCTGGCCTGGGCCTTGAGGAACAGTTTAGCAGGAGGTTCTGCAGCTTCCATCCGACTACCCTCTGACTCAATTATTAAATAAATTGTAACATTTGTTGTTTGACATTTTTCCTCAGAACTAAAGGACTTGTAGCAAAAGGTCAAATGAAAACTTACAGTAATAAGTTATAAATTGTTTTTGAAATGCCGTTGGGAGAAAAAAAGAGCTGATCCTGATTTATGAATGTTAACTGTTAAGTGTCAAGCAGCTGGGGTGAGAAACGGCTTCTCTAAATCCGAGACCACAGCTAACAACAACAACTTGACATCAGTCAGGGAGAGGAGGGAACAAAGGAGTGGACAGTAGAGAGGGGGTACGGGTGCAGGCAGGGTGCTAGTTTAGAAGATGCTCTCTGAAGAGCACGGTCTTCAGGAGTTTCTTGAAAATTGAAAAGGAAGCCCCTGTTCTGGTAGTGCTTGGAAGGTCATTCCACATTTGTGGAACGATGCATGAGAAGAGTCTGAATTGTCCTGAGCGTGGTGTAGGCACTGCTAGCCGACGATCCTGTGATGACCGGAGCGGCCGGGCCGAGACGTAAGCCTTTGCAAGAGGATTCAGGTAGATGGGAGCTGTACCATCGCGGACTTTGTATGCTAGTGTTAGCCATTTGAATTTGATACATGCTGCTAGCGGTAGCCAGTGGAGCTCAAAGAACAGAGGGGTGAAATGTGCTCTTTTTGGCTGATCGAAGATCAGACGCGCCGCTGCGTTCTGGACCATTTGGAGAGGTCTCACAGTACAGGCTGGAAGACCAGTTAGAAGGGCATTGCAGTAATCGAGGCGGGAGATGATGGGGGCTCGTTCAGACGCCCACACAGTAAAAAATGCAAATGACGACTTTAGTTGTCATTGGCAGTGAATGAGTTAAGACTTGAGCATGCTTTTATCCTTTACACTAGGATCGCTAATGTGTGCCACACCTAGCAGTTCTCTTTCAGTTGATTCACTTCGTACAACAAAGGTACTATGGGACATCATGCCCTCGTGTGGCCCGGCTTGTGCCGGTGACTGACAGCTCAATTTTCACCACAATCCCTGTCTGCAAACAGCTTTGAGTGAATCAAGAGTGGCTGTTTTCTCTCATTCTGCTGAACAACAGCGGATCTCAACTGTTTGCAGACACGATAGTCAGGGAGCGTGTCATAAACGCAGTGTAGTGATCCACCATGACAGCATTGAGCAGCCATCTTGCAGCAGACCTTCCTCTCTAGCGATTATGCGTGGTGTCTCCTTGGGTCAAATGTAAAGGCCGACCGATATGGTTTATTTTTAAGGCCGGTGCCGATTTTTAAAGATTTTTGTTGCTGATGCCCGATATCTAAAGCCGATTTTTAAGGCCGATACACCACACCGCCACATTTTAGCAGCACGTTGATTGTGAAAGACAACTGAATGTTCACTGTGTGCAATATAAATTAAATAAGTCAATATATCTCTTAATATTTATTGAACTTCATATATAAAACAAACTGAAAACATTTTTTAAAATGGCGTGTTGGGGTCCTTTCTTCGGTCTAGTAATGGCCACACGGGTGCCTGTTTTATTTATTTTTTGTAATTGGCTTTTAAAAATGATTTCCAGTAAGCCGGTGTCGGTACAGGATCTGCTCGAGTGCCAGATCGGCTCGGGGTCCAGCGCCCGTTGATGACGTCACATTACTGCAAATCTACTCGGCTTTCACACATTCGTTTTGGAAAGACATCAGCAGTTTTGTAAATAAATTCTTGTTTGTTACACCTAAATGTTTTCTTTATAATTGTAATTTATTTTTTAAAAATCACCATATTATCTTAGTTTTGTAAAGAATGTGAAACTGCATAAAACCAACATCGGACTGACAAAAAATAGAACAGTTCTTATATGTGAAGCCGTGTCTGTTTGTATTAATGTGGAGTTTGTCTGTATATTTCCTTAGTTGTTATCTAAATACATTCTTTGATTCAAAATATTGCTTGGTGTCTTTCAATAAAGTTCTTATATTTTATTTTGCCCCATTTTATCAACATCAAGAGCTTTTGAGGGTCACTGTTTATCATTTGCTTATATTTTACATTTCCTTTAGAAATTCAAACATATTTTCTCCAAAAAGTGTTGATTTTTGGACTACAGGACTACAACCGCTAAGACTACGACCGCAAATTTTTTCTGACCAATCAAAATCACAATGTGATAACGTAACTTCCGTAAGCTTCATGTTCAGCCAATCAACTACTTTGACGTCATCGGCAGTCGAAGGACCCCGAGCCGATCATGCACCCGTGCAGATCCTGTACTGACACCGCCTCCTCCACATTACAGGTCTTCCTGGCAGCCGTTTCTGCTTGCCATGAGTCTTTTAACTCATTCACTGCCAGCTGTTTCCTGATCGGGAAAGCCCTTCGCTGCCAGCGTTTCTCAGTTTTTACTGTGTTTTTAAGAGTCAGAACGTTGCGTGCTAGGATGATGTAGACGCCAAAACAACCAAAACAAAGCGGAGACTCACCTCTTACATCAGGAAGAATCCACACGTTTCGAGCTTTATCCGTCCTTTCATAATCCATTGTTCAATTGTGATTGGCAGACGAGTTTCCGGTTCGCGCCTCACTTTTTTTTTTTACAGGAACGGCCCAAAACGATCTCCTAACACATGGATTTTCTGCTTCCTGATCATGTGACGTGTGACGTATGTGGGTGAAGATTGGCTTTAGAGCTGAGATGTTTGTTCTCTCAGTGCTGGGGCTCGTTCCGATGCCCAAACAGTGAAAAAATACAAATGACGACTTTAGTCGTCATTGGCAGTGAATGAGTTCATGGAGTTTCTCCTGGTGCTCACCCTTTAACCGTACGGTTCCTGAAGGGACTTTGTGGACTGAGGCCTGCAATTAGATCTTTTGTCTCTTCTTGGGACCTCACTTTATGGGACTGTACTCAGATTTACCAACTAGCAGAACAAAAGTTTGTGTTTCACCAAACTCGCCAATGGTAAAGCTCTGTCAAGACAAAGACTTTCTCAATGGACTGTGGAGGCCATTTCCCCGTTTTACTATGGCTGTGTCCGAATCCAGGGGTAGGATGCTTGTGAGTACGGGTCCTCGCCGGTCTAGCAAGGCCTGGTCCTTGCAAGACCGCTAAAACCGGAAGTCAGCGGCTCTGAATTCGGACAGTACTAGCCTCGTTTTTATTCCCGCCCCCAGGTCACGTTGCCTAGCTACCGTGACAGCGGCAAACAGGCTAACAAGCTAGTAGCGACGTTGAAAATGGATCCACAGCAATATTTCATTTTATTTGTGGTTTTTGAGGATCTGCAACGGCTCAGTAAATGTCACCGGCCTTTGTATTTAAAGTTTAAAAATCATTTAGTCCTGTTATCTGCTAGAGTTACAAGTATCATACTCATGATCTCCTTTTTTGCATATATCTGAATGTTAGTGATGTGACAGCCGTCGATTGAGCCAGCCCAGCAAACCCTTTTGATGGACGATGCAGTGGTCAGTGAGATGAGGCATCCAGAAGCACCCTCTGCAGACCACTCTGTCTGATGTTCCACTTGCCAACCAGAAACGTTCAGCCACGGATCTCGGTTCCTGCACTTCATCCACCTCGATGATCCATGTTTAGTAGATTTAGCAACACCACCAAAGACTCCCTGCTTTCCAAGTTTACTGTATATAGTTTGCTTTTATCTTTAATTTTATTCCTTACAGCAGGCCTATTCAATTACTTTCCCTACTGGGCCAGATTTCAAAATCGTGGATCAGCTTTGGGCCGGATACCCAAATCTTTATTATATATTTTACGGACAATGTTTAAATATTAAATTTTAATATTTTGACTGATATTACCTCTACCACTAATACAACGACAAAAAAAAGCAATGCACAATGTCTTTTATTGCTTTAATGATCTGTATTAATTTACCAGCTGCAGAGCTGGTAATACAAACATTTGTTTTATTAACCTCCAATAACTCAGTCGCAGCTACTAAATTAACATTTACAATAACTATAGCTTGACCGTTATTCTTGCAACTT
>SSNQ01033079.1:0-13828 GCA_006942095.1 Nothobranchius kuhntae | reverse complement strand
TCACATGGCTAGATCAGTTTCATGCAGCACTTAAAGTATATTTGACTCATTTTACTTTACATCTTTTAGCTTTCACCAGCACATCAATATCAGAAGTCACATCCTGAGTGGCGGCCAACTTCAGGATGGGAATAAAGTTCTTATGTGAGCCTTGAGCGCAGCTTTGTTTTATTTATACTCATTACAGAGAAAACTTGCTCATAAAGATACGTTTATTTTCACTCTACATTGTAAAGTATGAAAATAAAGTTTACACAACCATCTTGCGGGCCAGATTTAACCTGCTTGCGGGCCGGATCCAGCCCGCGGGCCGCATGTTTGACACCCCTGACTTAGACAAAAGGCCAGAAATTTACACTGTTAGGACTTATGGAAAGTGGAAACACTTTCATAGGAAATAATGTCATCAGTATCCTCTTACAAATGTCATATTTCCCAGTTTTTGGGAAAATAAAACATTTCAGATTCTCAATGAGATGTTTTTACTTCAAATGTAAAAACATCTCATTGAGTATCAGAAATGTTTTATTGTCCCAAAACCTGGGAAATTTGTTTGCTGCAGCAGAAGTGTAACAAGTAAAATGGAATCAGATTGATGTATGTACAAATTTACTTGAAATACACATTTACATGATTAAATATGTATAATAGGTATGTGTGTTGAAATTAGTTTTTACAGTTATTGCACATTAAACAATGTACATGTTATTAAACAAATGTCCCAGTTTGTGGGTCAACCAAGGATTTCTGATTCTGATTGTCTTGTTTACAGAAATGTAATGTACAGCTTACCTCTGCACCCAGCTGCTGTTCTCCCTGTCCAAACGTCCTCTGTTTCTTTGTTGGCTGCTGCACTGATGCGCTGCATTCCTCAGTCAGAGAATGAATGGAGTCCCCAATGAGACACAAGTTCCACATCCACCTTCTGTGGATCCCAGCCGTTTTGAATAACAAACACAGAAAGCAAAATAACGCATTAGCGTGATTGCATCCAGCTAGCCACTGCTTCCTGGTGTACCAATTTTGGGAGAAGCGTCGTGTGTACAGTTTACCCTTCTCCTTCTCCTGCTGGCTTATCTTTACGTCGGGCTGATCTGGTCCAAGCTCTTTGACATTAAGTTTTTCCACCATAGTTCTCCTCTCGAACGGATACTGGAGAAGAGACCGAACTGAATTCAGTGGCTGCTGAGATCCGGTTTCCATGCTGCTGGTTGTAGGCGCACTGGCGTCCATGTCTACGCTGCGTCATGACCGTCACGAGTCAAAAACGTGCTGGAGTCGAGACTCTCCGAGTTCTACCGAACACCAATGAAACCTTTGGCTGTAGCTCTATCGCCCATCATGCTTCCGAAACGTTCTGAAACAACGTCGACGCTGATTGGATACATTCCCATTCCTACCCTTTGATTTTCTTGTCAGCAATTGGACAGCTGGTCCAGTCTTGTTTGGGCGATTAAAAAACAGCACACAGCCTCCACCGCTCGGCAGAGACCGGCAGAGACCGGCAGAGATCGGCAGAGACCAATATAGATATATATACATGATTTATTTTTGTTACAAAACACACAATTAACTTAGAATATGTGATTATTGTTAATTTTATTTATTTATTTTTTAAAATAAAAATTAAAAACACTGGGGAAACTGGGAGGGCGGCGCCCTATCGCCCTCTACTGGCCAGCTGCCACTGTGTGTGTGTGTATCTGCTCTGTCTTCTCGATCCCCAGTGAGTCGTGGAGGATGGCTGCTTATACTGAGCCAGGATTCTCTGGAGGTTTCTTCCTGTTAAAAGGGAGTTTTCCTCTCCACTATCGCGTTATGCTTGCTTAGTATGAGGATTGCTGTATAGTCACTGACACTAGTCAGTGACTTGATGCAATTTGCTGGGTTCCTTATATAGGAAAAAAAATTTTCTGATTGGCTTAATGAACTGACCTGAATTGGAATGTTTATTATGTGAAGTGCCTTGAGATGACTCTTGTCGCTCTATAAATAAACTTGAATTTAATTGAATTGAATAATTGAGGGGGAGAGAGAATTGGAAAAAAAAACATAAATCGAATAAGAATTAATAAAATCGAAGATTTTATTTTTAGGCCGTATCGCCCAGTACTACATTTAACTCTAGAATACTTTAGTGGACAGGCGTCCATGATGGACTGTGTGGGGTTTTCTAAACATGACAGTGTGCATTATGGGTAAACACGTTTACTTCACTTTTTGTCAGTGATATATTCCTTTTTTTTTCCTGAAACCCTTAGAGTTCTGCAGAATCTAAAATGTGGTTCTGGAATTATTAAAATAGAAGTTTTTGATTACTTCACCCTCTGAATTTGGGATTTATTTGGTGGAAAATCTACTCGTGGAAAGTTTGGTAACCGTCTTTAAGTTTCACTACGTAAAATCATTCACTAGGTAGAATAATAGACTCCATCCAAGTCCATCCTTTCCTGAATGATTTGCCTCTCTAAGGTTTTTGCTGTATTTCCTCAGGCAGTAGTGTTAACACACACCTGTATGCACCTAACCTGCAACAACTCCAACTTTCATGGATAAGTTCACATTGAAAGGTGTGGAACACTGAAAACCATGTTTTAGTCATTAGTTCTGATTACAATACATGAAATTAGTCTGCTACACCTATCTCCTGCATTAGCTACTGATATAAAACAGACGTGAAACTCTAGGACTTGAAAAGCATGGAAAATCTACATCACACTGTCACTTAACATTCATGGATGAACCCATGTCGACTCACGATGGGGAAGGCTGTTGTTGGTTTAACATCCAAGAAATTGCAGAGAACCTCTTGGCTAGCAGAAGCAAACAGTTAGCATTAGCAACTCCACCACACAGCATTCCTTCCAGCTTGTGTTGTTTCTGGCTCTTGAGTCAGAGCAAACCGACTCAATCAGAGTCAAAATGTCCAAATATCAGGAAACAAGACCCCAAATCCAGTTGGTCGAAGCTGATTTCTCACGTCACTTCTGCACCCCCCACGCAAGTACACCTTACAAGGCATTCGGTCCTACTAGAGACCACTGCAAATGTATTGATTGAACAAGTGTTCAACAACATTAACAATATGGATAATGATGAAACATTCTCCTTTTATTTCAATGGGAGTAGCAAGAATGTAGTATTTACTAGGGACGCACATTTTCCACAATTTGTTTAACCAGTTATTGAAGCCCATCCATCCATCCGTCCGTCCGTCCATCTATCCATCCATCCATCCATCCATTTCCAGCCGCTTGTCTGGAGTGAGGTCGCGGGTCAAGCAGCCTAAAGACTGATTCATGCTTCTCCATCAGCTCCAAAAGGGAGAGACACGCACGCACGGATGGATACATTTTGCCCTCATACTTCCCTGTCTCCTGGGAAGTGTTGCAAAGCTATTCCACACCAGGACAGTAGGGGGCGTAGCGCTGTTCTGTGGTATCCTGTCATGTATGTGGTCCAAGATAGTGTGTTTATATTGTGTTTTTTTGTATACAAGAGACTTTTTAACACAGACAAGTTTGTCTCTCATCCTCCTCCACCTCTTCATGCGCTCACCACCTCTAAACCCACGTTTCCTGTCATTTCTGTCCACAAATAAAACACTTGCTGCACATCTTTTCACTCCTCCAGTCATGGGGAATTAAATGTTCATGTTTTTAGAGTTTTTTTGCGAGGTATTCTTCAAGCTGCTCCATGTCTGCCGCTAGTTGTTCTCGGCTCTCTTTATGTTTTTGAGAGCGCAAAGGTGGCGGTGTAGACGACAGCGGCGGCGTGACCAATCACAAGCTTGCGTTGTCCGTCTCGACGGACGGATGTTTAGAAAAGAGAGCTCGACTCCGTCCGTCCTTGCGAAGCTCTTCAGCAGGCCCGCAAGGACGGATAATTGCGTTGCGTGTCTCCGTACTGACGCAGACGGAGAAGCATGAGTCAGGTTTAAGCTGACAGGCCCAAACTTCCCTCTACCCAGCCACTTGGGCCCGCTCCACTGGGGAAATCCCAAAGTGTTCCCTGGCCGACCGAGAGACATAGTACCTCCAGCATGTCCTGGGTTTCCCTTGGGTCTCATCCCAGTTGGACGTGTTCGGAAAACCTCACCAGGAGGCATCCTGACCAGATGCCCGAGCCACCTCAAATGGCTCCTCTCAATGCGGAGGAGCAGCGAGTCCACTCTGAGCCCCTCCCAGATGACCGAGTTTCTCATCCTATCTCTAAGGGAGAGCCCAGCCACCCTTTGGAGAAAACTCATTATGGCCTCTTGTATCCGTGATCTTGTTCTTTCGGTCACTACCCAAAGCTTGTGACCAAAGATGAGGGTAGGAACATAGTTCGACCAGTAAATTGAGAGCTTTGTCTTCTGGCTCAGGTCTCTCTTCACCACGACAGATCGGTACAAGGCCCACGTTACTGATGATGCACCACCAATCCGCTTATCGATCATACGCTTCAATTTCCATTTTCCCCTCAAGGCATTCTACCCTTTTCCAATTCGAGACCATGTTTGAAGCAGGGCCTACTCTAGGTAATTTGGTGCCCAAAGCAAGAGTGCCCAAGTGTGTCTCCCTCCTTCCACCGTTCCGAGAAACTGAAGTGGATGGGTTTTTCCTTGCTTTTGAGCGGATTGCGGTGACTCTGCAGTGGCCTTGTGAGGTGTGGTCGTTGCTTCGGCAGTGCAAAATCTCAGGTAAGGCCCTTCAGGTTATTTTGGCTCTGTCTCTAACGGACAGTGCTAGTTATGAGTGTGTGAAAGCAGCAGTTTTAAATGCTTATGAACTTGTTCCTGAGGCCTATCGTCGGCAGTTCCAACTGCTGACGATAGGTTAGATAAACCTAGGCCTAACCAGTCCTATGTAGAATATGCTCACCTTAAAGCTGTTCTCTTTGAGAAATGGTGTTCAGCTTCGGGAGTAAACTCCTTGGCTGACCTAAAATAATTGATTTTGGTGGAATAATTTAAACGGCATGGGCCTGGGAGGCTTGTTTTACATTTGAATGAGCTAAAAGTCCCCGCTCTTTCTTCTGCGGCCCTGTTAGCGGATGAGTTCTCCTTGACTCATCGGTTCCGAGAATCCAAAGCTGACTCTATCCGAGTGGTGAGACACTCTGTTAATCTGCCTGGCCCTGAGGTCTCACCAGAGTGTTTTTATTGTCATAAATGAGGACATTTCATCCGAGACTGCCCCGTGCTTCAACAGAATAATAGGAGAAGTAGATCCTCTCCTCCAGCCGAGAAAGTATCCTTGTGTTCAGAAAAACCTACACCAGTGGATAAATGTGAAACAACTCACTCTAATTTTAGACCGTTTTTATCCTCTGGGCGTGTGTCGCTGGCAAACTGTGAAATCATCCAGGAAGTTGTGATCTTACGAGACACGGGTGCGTCACAGACGCTAATAAAACGAAAGGTGTTACCCTTTTCTACAGCTAGCCATGCTGGCTTCTCAGTCTTACTACAAGGCATTGAAGTGGGTGCCATTCCAGCTGGGGTTCATCATCTTCGCCTGACCTGTCCTTTGGTTACGGGGGACCTGAAGGTAGCCGTTTTGTACGAGATACCCACTCAGGGTGTGGACTTGATATTGGGAAATGATGCTGCTGGGGGACTAATTTTTCCTCCTCCTGAGCTCGTTTCTTCCCCTGAATTTGGGGAGGACTCAGATTTGTTGCCTGCATGTGTTCTAGCCTGAGCTCAGGTTAAAAAAGATCCAGAAGTCTCCATAAGAGGCTCAGTGTTGTTCCCTCTCTTGTCCAAAAACTCTGTAACAACTCTACCCGATCTGGCCACTAGAGGTTCTTTAACAGGCCTGCCCATCTCCTGTGAAGCTTTGGCTAATACTCAGAAAGCCGATAAAACTTTAGACCCTTATTTTTCTATGGCTGGTGTTGCTCCGTTGTCCCCTCAACGTCCAGCCCCTTATGTAATTGAGGGTGACATTGTGTTCTGCTGCTGGACTCTGTCCTCTGACAACGACTCTGAATGGGCCCAGATCAAACAAATTGTCCCAGAAAAATTCCGAAACCATATTCTCGCCTTAGTTCATGAAAGTGAGTGGCCCGGTCATCTGGGAATCAACAAAACATATAATGCTATTTTATGCCACTTTTTCTGGCCGGGTTTGAAATGAAACGTTTATGATTATTGTTGTAGCTGTGCTACTTGTCAGACCGTAGAAAATCCAAATTAAAAGATTCGACTGGTTCCTTGAACCCGACTCGGGTGGTTTCTACCCTGTTTGACCATATTTTGACCATTGTTTGACCAGAGCTACAGAGCTCATTGTTTTTCACCCCAACAGCAGGAATGTGGGTCGTTATGTTGATCTTGACCCTCTTTCTCCCTACTCAAAACCAGTCGTCACCAGTTTGGGGGTGAAAGTTGATGCTGGACTTAAATTTGATGCCCACATCAACTCTGTGATCCAGTCCAGTTTCTTTCACCTGAGATGCCTTGCAAAAATCAAGCCTATGCTGTCAAGAGCCCACCTGAAGCGGGTACTGCATGCATTTGTAATTTCTAGGCTTGATTACTGCAACTCTCTTAATGCAGGGTTGTGTCAGTCATCACTGCATCGCCTCAAGGTTGTGCAGAACAGCGCAGCCAGGTTCCTGACTGGGACCAGGAAACGGGACCACATCAGTCCGGTTCTGGACTCCCTGCACTGGCTTCCGGTTTGTTATTGTTCACACATCAAACTCCTCGTCTTTGTCTACAATTTCTTCCAGAGTAATGCTCCCCCTATCTAGTCACACTCCTGAACAGACATTCCTCATCACGCGCTCTGCACTCCTCTGACCAAGGCCTGCTCGCTGTCCCTCGTTCGAGGTGTCGTACTCGCGGGGACCGGGCTTTCTCAGTCCTCACACCGTCCCTCTGGAACCAGTTGCCACCATCAGTTAGGCTGTCCCCATCTCTGCCAGTCTTTAAGAGTCGCCTAAAAACTCACCTCCTCCGCTTGGCGTTTCCTGAACATGTTTGAATTTGGCCATCTTTAATGTTGGTTTTATTTCCCTGTTTTCATTGGTTCACTCTATCCCTTGTTTTACTCATTTGTCTTCTACTGGAATGTTTAACCTTTTTTTGTAATTTGTAATTTGAACTGCTTTTATTTTCGATTTATTCACCATATTTAACTTTGTCATGTACTATGTTCAGCGCCTTGGGCTACCCGACAGGGTTGTGGAAGGTGCTATATAAATAAAGCTTTGATTGATTGATTGATTGATTGATTGATATTGTTATAGACTGTGTGGGGCCTATTCCTCCCTCTTGGTCAGGACGCAAATACCTGCTTACAATCATGTGCTCTGGCACCCACTTTCCTGAAGCCATTCCGCTGTCCTCCATCACCACGAAAACTGTGATAAAAGCTCTAACTAATTTCTTTTCTGTTTTTGGGTTGCCCCAGGTCATTCAGTCAGACCAGGGGACCAACTTCACTTCTTGGCTCTTCTCTCAGGTTGCAAAGACCCTGAACATTAAACATATTACCTCATCTAGCTACCATCCTGAAAGTCAAGGTCTGATAGAGAGGTGGCACCAAACGTTAAAGTCTATGCTCAGAAAGCATTGTTTTTCTTCTGGTCGCTCGTGGGAAGAGGGTCTTCCTTTTGTTTACAGCCAGGGATGCTGTTCAAGACTCCACTGGTTTTAGCCCAAATCAGCTTGTGTTTGGTCATGCCCCTAGGGGCCCTTTGAAGGTTTTAAAAGAAAAGTTTCTCCGGCCGGTCCCTACTGTTGGTTCTAGTCCTCTCTCCTATGTTAGCTCTTTCCAGAAAAGGCTAAAAGAAGCTAACCAGTTAGCTCAGCAACATGAGGACTGCAAAAACCTTGATGAAAACACGTTTTGACCTGAAGTCTCGTTCTCGAGACCTGCAAATAACCAGGTCCTCCTTCTGAATCCGACTGTTGACTCTGCATTGTCTCCAAAATTCGAAGGGCCCTTTGAAGTTCTGTCAAAGTTGGACAAAGGAAATGATGTGATTAAAACCCCTCTCATGCGCCGAAAGACAAAAGTCTGCCACATAAACAGACTCAAACTGTTTCGTGTCCGGGACCCAGTCCCCTCTCAGTTTAGTACTGTCACCACCACAGTGGTTTCACCTCCACCTGAGGATCCTGACGTGTCTTCCCCTGCCACAGCCATGGGTCCTCCTATGACCACTCGGCTCTGTAATTCAGAAGCGCTTAAGAATTTGCATAACAGTTTAAACCATCTCTCACCTTCTCAGCAGGTAGAACTACAGGAGTTACTCCGCTCCTTTCCCGAATTATTCTCGGACGTTCCATCTCAAACTCATCTTATCACCCATGGCATTATGCTTTCAGATCAGACTCCCGTACGGATGCACCCCTACTGTGCCAGTCCACAAAAACATGAGCTGATCAAGCAGGAGGTCCATTACCTTCTTGAAAACGGCTTAGCTAAGCCTAGTTCTAGCTCTTGGAGCTTGCCTTGTTTGTTAGAGAACAAACCTGATGGCACCTATTGTTTTGTCACAGACTATCGTAAATTAAATGCAGCTACTGTGCCTGATTTGTTCCCGTTACCTCGGGTGGACAACTGTGTTGACAGTGTGGGAGCTGCCACTTTTGTTTTGAAACTTGAACTCCTAAAAGGTTATTGGCAGGTCCCTTTAACCCCGTTTGCTTCTAAGGTCTCAGCTTTTGTGACTCCGGATAATCTGCTGCAATATACGGTGTTACCGTTGGGCCTACGAAATGTCCCGGCCACCTTTCAGCGGCTAGTAAACCAAGTTCTGGTTTGGGGTCCCTCATTGCAGCGTGTATCTAGATGACATTGTTATTTATATGTCAACCTGGGGTAGTCATGTACAAACCTTGCACACAGTATTGAACCACCTCAAGTCTGCCAGCCTCACTATGAACTTAGCTAAATGTTAGTTTGTAAAGGCCACGGTTCGCTACCTAGGTAAAGAAGTTGGCCATGGAAAAGTAAGAGCCCTCTCAGATAAAATCCAGGCCATGGTGTCCTTTCCGCCTCCCACAACTCGTCGTGAGCTCCGGCGATTTCTAGGGATGGCTGGTTTTTACAGGTGCTTTTGTCGGAACTTCTCTGTTGTGGCTCAACCTCTGACCAACATGTTGAGTCCTCGCATTCCCTTCTCATGGACTTCTGAATGTCAAACTGCTTTTGTTTCTTTGAAAAACCTGCTGTGCTGTGCTCCTGTTCTAGCAGCTCCAGACCTCACACGACCATTTAAGCTGGAAGTCGACGCCAGCCACACCGGTGTTGGAGCTGTGCTCATCTAAGAGGATACAAACGGGCTTGATCACCCTGTCTGCTATTTCTCGCGGAAATTCAACCAGGCACCGTTGAACTATTCAACCATCGAGAAAGAAACCTTAGCTCTCATCTGGGCTTTGCAGCATTTTCAAGTATATGTTGGAAATAGTAAATTCACTACTCCTGTATTCACTGATCACAATCCACTGGTCTTCCTGAGTCGCATGTACAATCACAACCAGCGGCTGATGCGATGGGCTCTGTTGCTGCAGGAGTTCACTGTCGAGATCCACCATAAGAAGGGCTCCGACATCGTCACTGCTGAAGCTTTGTCCCGTATTTTAACACCTGAGGCTCCCTTGTCGGCTGACCGTCCACACTCCTTTGGGTGTGGACCCTTTTGCTATTTTTGTAGTGATGGGGACAATAAAGGGTAGTGTTGTCTGCTTCAGCAGGTATCTCGGGAACTCTCAGCAGGGCCGGGGAGCGGCCCTGCTGATAATTTGTGTTTAATCAGCCCCCCTTCACATGCCCATGAAGACTAGGGTGAGCTAGCTAGAAATACTTGGACATAGATGCGGGAAACCTTGTGTTTTGGAATAAATGTTGGCCCTTTTTTAAGACCCCCCCATTTCTTCTCTTAAGAGGGCGGGTGTTACGTGCTCTGCCCCTTTCCGGCCACAAGATGGCCTCAGTGGCTCTTGCCTCGTCTGCCTCCCGCTCAGCTGTGTGTAATGGGCAATCATGGATCAGCTGTTAAAAGCTGCTCTCCTGCCCTCAGTCTCGGAGAAGGTACAGGGAAGTGTGGGCACGAAGGTGTTCAGGCTTCTCTCTTCTCCTCGTGTGCTTGTGTGTTTAGCTTTGTGGTACTTTGGTGTTTAGACTCTCGTTCGTAAGGATAATTGGTAAACTTTGACTTTGGACTGGCCTTCGATTCCGCTTTTGGATTTCCCCCGAGTGTCTCTGCTTATCAGGACGGCTCTCGTTAGTATAGGGTTTTTGGTAAAAGAATATTTCAGTTAGTTAGTGTCCCTCCTCCCAGCCCTTTTGGCTTGGCGCTTTCAGTTTCCCTTTTAAAGTGATTCTTTGTATTTGTTTTAATAAAATCCTTTGTTTGGCAACACAATTACTTTGTTATTATTAACTCTACACACAACATATTTTACTCCCTCCTTCACATCTCTCCTAGTGAGCTGAGGGACGTAACACCTTGGCTGCCCATAAAAGTTATGAGCAGAATTGGTTTCGGGGCAGCCTTGGCAAATCAGCTCAACTTACTGCCGGTAATGCGGACCAAGCTCTGACACTGGTCATACAGGGACGTAACAGCCTGTATCAAAGGACTTGGTACATCATACTCCTAAAGTCCAGTATTCCACGGCCAGAACGAAAACCACATTGTTCCTCCTGAATCTAATGATTGACAAACCCATGGACCATCCTCTCCAGAACCCCTGAATAGACCTTCCCAGTTACTGAAGCCCTTAACAGCCAATACTTGGTTAAATGTAAGCACACAGACATGCACACGAGTAAACCTTAGCCCTTGCCCAATAAATAATACAAATCACCTTTTCGTCTACTTTTAACATAATAATTCTGACGTACAACCAAAGTTCCACACTCGTCACAACATTCATATACAAACAGTAGAGTAAGGATGGGATGAGAGCTGAAATGCCCTTCAGGACCTGTTGTGCCATGGGCCGGCCGTCTGGCATCAATTTCACAGTGCTGCTTATGAACGCATTCTTGGGGGCAACACTTTTTTAACAAGCACTTTAGTTTCCTTACATTGACCTAAATAATTACACTGACATTTCTATATTTTACTAAACAAATCCACTAAACAAATTACTTTCAGGAGGCAGACGCAAAATTTCTGTCAGCAAGCAAGAGCATCATGACAGACTGACCTGTTGCTGGTGCAGCGTAAAGGGGTGGCTACATATGTAACACATTATCAGTAAGATGTGGCAATTCCATATAAGAGAGATATAATAAGATACCTTTCGTCAAACATTTTGACAGGTCTATTGTTCTTTGACCTTTCAGTCCTATTGTTCATTTGACCCTTGACCTTGCCCCCCTTTCCTATCATTAATCAAATGGACAGGTGTATTGTTCAATCTTTGCCCCCCCTTCCGTATCATTAATCAAATGGACATGTGTATTGTTGATCGTCCAGATGGCTTAGACCCCCCACGCCGCATCATCAATGGCGTATTGTTGAGCGTCCAGATGTCCATGATCCCCCACGTCATAGGCTAATGTGTGTAATGGCGCGTGAAGTTTCTTATTGTGTTAGCCCATCGGTTCTCACAGCCCCCTCCCTTCTGAGTGTAATCCTATTGTGTATAACTCTTTAAAAGCTCAGATCTGTCCGAATGGTGAAAAGCCGAGCTCTAAGAAAAAATGATGAACCACGAGGAGCTGAATGAAGCACCAAGCCACGCTGAAGAAGTGTCTACATCCGACGCTTCAACTTCAACTCAAAAAGTGAAAGAAGAGAGCGTGGATACGCCGCTGTCAAAAACCATGCTTTGTGAAAAATCCATCGCTATACATCAGATGCCGGCTGGAATTGGAGCGCCCCGCAAATCTACATTCTACATTTGCAGAGTGCAGGTTCCTCCTTTCGGCGGTAAAGAGATCTTGGAGCAAATATGGCAGTTGGAACCTTACGGCTATAGCGGTAGTTTTGGGTACCGGTTCAGCTACGACACTAAGGAACTGTGTTTAATCCAAGATGTGGCTGAGGGGGAACCTCTTAAATCCTATTTATCAAACTCACCAGCGGTTCTCTCCTACAACGATTGGGCTGTGCTCAGGCTGGCTGTTCCACGCAAGGTGCACAGAGATGATGAAGAGAGACCTCGTCCACCTGTCAATCACAGCGGGCCGCAAGCTCTTCCAACGTTGGATGAAATCCAGAACGCTGTGACAGCATTCAGCGCTTCATGGGAGGGGGAAGAGGATGCTGATGGAGAGTGGATGTTCAAGGCCTCGGTCCGTGTGAGAGGATTTGAGCTCTTTTTTGTGCTGGAAAATGTGCATTCTGTATGCGGAATTTACCGCCTTCTACAGGTTGTACCTTTCGAAGCCTGGTGTGAAAAAATAAATGAAGTGGAGGATCGTATTACTTCACTTTTTCGTACCAGCCGCTGTTGGAACGACATTCTGACAGTGCGAAAAAAGCTGGAGTTCTAAGACCTGCCTTAGGAGGAGGAGGAGGTCGCATCATACCACGCCCCCCCACCCAGCACTAGTTATAAAGAGCTTACAGTTAGAAACCATTTCATCCAGACGATCTAAGGCATCAGCATGACGGGGTTCTACAATCAGACGACCCTTAAAGACCTATGGAGCCCGCCACCGAGCTGGGTACTAACAGATTCATCACCACCGAGATACAACACCAGTCCGAGGTCCAGATCGCTACCATCACCACCACCGCCGAGATACAACGGCAGTCCGAGGCCCGCATCGGCCCCATCGTGTTTTCCAGAGGATAACCTACCACGACTCCCCACCATCATGGAGGTTCCGGAGAACGTACCATTCAGGCCCTGGGTCGATGGGTGTGATCCACCTTTGGTGACATCAAACCCTGAGCCGCCGCCAGGTCATGAGGAGGAGGAGGAGGAGGATGTGCAACCCCTCGACATCCAGAGCACCGATGAGGAGCCTCACCGTCTGCCTGACTGGGTGTTTTCAGAAGACAAAGTAGACCGTGTGAAAATGGGTCTTCTTCACTTGGTCAACATGGCGATCAAAGCTCACTTACCAACCATCTGCCACGGATGCAAGATCGATCACCCCAGTCAACGGCAACACGAATGTCTTTACGTAGCTGAAAATGAATTATTTTACGATTTTCACTTTACGGACATTATTCGCAGGGTTTTAACACCTAAACTGATTCCGGCTCTTCAAAGTTTTCTCAGTCTGCACGGCTTCCAGCCTCTGGACACTGAGATTCTGTTCACCATGGCTGTGACGCAGCTGCACGGATTCAGGGCTGTGATGCCCATTCACAAAGACATTTTTCCGGTGTACGATCGCCTGTCCAAAGCTGACCTGGACGCGCTGTCCGGTGTGGTGATGGAGTGAGCGAGCTGCGGAGGGTCTCTTCTACAACTTTATTATTATATTTGACGACAGTATGATTAGATTTTAGTTCTGACGGTAGCGTCATTAGATTTTAGTTCTGATTAGACTGTGTGATTTTATTCATTATATTTGACGACTGTTTTTAGTTCTGACTAGTGTTTAGATTATATTTGACGGCTGTTTTTTACAGTATGATTAGACTGTGTGATTATATTTGATGACTGCTGTTTTTTACAGTATGATTAGACTGTGTGATTTTATTCATTATATTTGACGGTTGTTTTTAGTTCTGACTAGTGTTTAGATTATATTTGACGGCTGTTTTTTACAGTATGATTAGACTGTGTGATTATATTTGATGACTGCTGTTTTTTACAGTATGATTAGATTGTGTGATTTTAGTTCTGATTAGATTGTGTGTACAATTTATGAAATAAAAAGAACTAATGAAAACAAATATGCATCATTTT
>SSNQ01033078.1:0-13830 GCA_006942095.1 Nothobranchius kuhntae | reverse complement strand
ACACATTCAGATTTAACATGCCAACTCATTGTAGCATTTACACAAAGGTTATAAGCAAATGTTAAACTCCTTTCATAAACAACTTAACAAATTGAGTAAATTAAATTCCATAATATGATATTTTGATTACAGAAAATTAAATCTTGCACACCTGGTGTTGGTTTGCAGCATGTAAGCTTTTCCATCTTATTTACCTGCAATGATTTTAGAAATACTGCAGGTGTCACTATTGAGTGACCAACACAGTGTCAATACAGTGCCGACACAGTTTGTCTAGTGTGTCAATACACTCCTTGAGGTATCATCATTCCATCACTACATTACCGTCATCGTCTTGAGGTTTTGTAGCGAACGCATAAAAAGGCCTTTACAACAGCGATGTCCAACTCTAATCCCTCACGTAAGTGCGACCCGGAAGTTGTGTTAAAAAAAATGCGGAAGCGCTCAAACGGAGGTCGGTGGGCGGTGATAAGTCCGAACAGGGGATGTGTGTTGTAAGAATTTCCAGACTTGTTTTCAGTTTCTATCTGTAAATAATGAAGGTGTTTCTTTACCTGTTGGTTAGCTTCTTGATTTAATTTTGTTCCAAGACAGTTGATGTCGTTTGTTACCCGCCATTTAAAAAGAGAAGAAGACTCCACGAACGTGAGAGCAGCTGTTTCGTGAATCAGCATGGCAGAACAAGTGAGTACGCTTTAGATGGGGGGCTTAGCCCCTGGAGTTTGACCTTGAACATTTTTTGTTACACCCTGCAAAAACGTCGTCAATTAATTCATTATCTGAAGAACATTTAACAAAACCTATTATGTATCACTTTCTTTTCCTTCCCTACCTTTGTGCCTTTTCTCTCTTCTTTTTATAAAAAATAACAATCAGTTCATTAGTGGGGTCTATGTTGAATAAAGATTTATTATAAGTCCATTAAAAATGAGATATATTTCCAAATAAAGCTATTCATTTCAGTCTGCTGCACTTAACAGGGGGAAATTTTGTGGTCATTTATCTAATTTGTTTAATTACAACTTGCTTAGTTATCAATGTTACTGAAATGTGACAATAAAGAACAAATGAATAATTGTCAAACTTTTATTCTGCCAAATGAGTGTGCAGTTGACAGTTTTAATATATGAATAACACGGATATGACAGTATATATAAAAATATCCAGCAAATAGTAGAACTTATAATACAGAAACTCAACTATGCAGGTACAACTTGACATAAAGGTTGCAGGTCAGATGATAATTATAGTTATTTTTTTCTCAAGGTCTCTTACCTGTTCACTCCTAAATAGAAAACTGTTCAATTTTGCTTGGGAACTTTTTTTTTATACTTCCGGTGTGCGACGGTGTAGTCCTATATTCATTAATTATTATTTCTGTTTCAGACTAAAAAAAACTCCTGTACCAACTACACATGTGTCGAGATTGTGTTGAGCATGTAGATGTGAACAAATAAAAAAAAGTTCACAGAAAAAACAAACAAAAAAAACCCCAAAATGATAGGGGGGGGCTTGTGATTATTTTAGGACCCAACGACGTCAGCGAGGAGCAACAAACAATTATTATGTTTAATATATTCAAGAAAGTAAGAACAGTTATTTTTCTGATAAAAAATTGTATGCATTTCATGTCAATCCCACCCCTGCTCAATAATCTACATCGACCAGTGTATGTTTTATTTATGTGCTGGTTTAGATGGTGAACCTAAAATAGTTCCGGTCCAGCATCTAAACCAGCATCTCATGCAGGACTAGCATACCGGCCTTCATTCAAACGTCTTTGGACATAACTGCACCAAAACACAACATATTCTTTTAACCATTTGTGCTGGTCAATGATGGTTATTTCAGCAGGGATATAGATTTTATTGAAAAAAGTTTAACTCTGGTTTCTTTTCTTATTTTTTATAGCTCCAACGTGAAATGCTTGAAAGACTGCTGGATAAAATTCAAAGAGGATTCAGTGCAACTCCACTAAATATAGACTACCTGGAATTTGTATGTCGACAAGAGATTTACATATTGGAAACCCTCTCCAATCATATTCAAATACCTCCTGCTATCATGGAAGCATTGCAAGAGTTGTTTGTCCTTGTGAGAACCAAACAGGCACATCCTACCACTTTTCAGACAGTTCAAGTCCACAACGGCATTGGGAGGCCAAAATTTGTAATTGAAGAACAAAAGCTGGCAGAAATGCTGCATGCTCAGCTTCCTGTGCCATGCATAGCAAGACTCATGGGTGTTTCCAGAAGAACAATCTTCAGAAGAATGACTGAATATAACCTCTCTGTCAAAGACACGTATAGTACAGTCACTGATGATGAACTCGACCAATTAGTTGCATCAATAAAAAATTATTTACCAAATGCAGGCTACAGGATGGTCAAAGGGAGACTGGAATCAATGGGGCACAGGGTTCAGTGGAGAAGAATTGCAGTCTCCATGCACAAAGTTGACTCTATGGGCATCATCTCCAGGCTGTCAAGTCTGGGCTGTGTCGTAAGAAGAGAATACTCTGTACCAGGGCCTTTGTCTTTGGTACATGTGGACACAAACCACAAGTTGATCAGGTTTGTATAGTAGTACACTAAAATATTATAAAATAATTATAGCACAGAAAAGCTGGTGGTGCAATGGAGGAGTACATTCAAACGTCATTATTGTTCTTCCTACAGTTTAAACAATTGTAAATATAAATATCTTTTTCATCCAGAAACCCGTTGGCTAAAATGTATTCCAAAAAAATATGTTAATAGATATTTCCTAAATGTTTATCATTACAAAGCAATTGGTCAAACAACAGGTGCAACACTGACATTATAATTTTTTTTTATTATTTTATTAATTATCCAAAGCCTACATGAGTAAGTAATATAATTTTTTTTAACTTCTGTAGAATCAAGACATAAAGGCTGGATATTTCAAAATTTTAAAAAAATTATATTAAGTGGGGTAGCAATGTCTCAGTTGGTAGAGCGGGTAGTCTCATGATAGAATGACTGCAAGGTCCTGCAACGGTATCATGCTGTAGTGTACTTGGGCTAGACACTTCAACCAACTGGCCTGTATTGGTGGTCATAGGGGCCAATGTCACAAAATGGCCGGCTCGCCTCTTGTCAAACCACCCCAGGGCGGCTGTAGCTATATAGTGGCTTATCCTTAAGGGTATTGTGTGAATGTGAGTGAGTTAATGTTAAGCGCTTTGAGTTCCTTGCAATACACTATATAAATCCAATTAAGATTGGTATTAACGAATTTTATCGTCTTGTTGATCAAATTTCTTAAAAAATGATAACTTGAAATTGTTAAAACTTAAAATCTAACACACTTTATAAGAAAAAGTTACCAAATTGCTTTTAATTACTGTAGAAGGTATTGGCTATGATGGTTTGCTTAATGTCTGCACAGGTACAACATAGTGATCTTTGGAGGAGTGGATGGTTTCTCCAGAAAGGTATTTATTGTTGTTTTGAATTACTCACTCCACATCTTCACATCTAAAATAAAAACTCAAGACTGTGGTTACAGGGGTTGGTTATCTGAGTGGTTTTAATATTTTTTGTCTTGCTGTTTTTGCGACTTTTATTATATTGTTACACAATGAACTTGAGTTCCCTGAAAGGCACTTTAAACAAAATGAATTGTTATAATAATAATAATAATTATTATTATTATAATAACAATAATATTTATTATAATAGTAATTGATATTATTACATTACTATTTTATTATAATTATTACTATAATTATTATTATGTATCTGGCACTATAAATTGTGGTTTAGCGGTGAATCTGATAAAAGCTTTTTTTTACACTGCAGTCAGCACGTCATGTCTTTCATTATATTCAAAAAGGTGATTTAAAGCTGCTTTCCGGAGTTTTCCCCTTTCAGAAATCATGTATGATTTTTCAGAAATCCGTAAAAGTGATTATATCACAGTACATGATAAGATAAAGTAAGCAATATGTATTTATTATTTATTTTTTTACTTTGCTAAGCCCATCCCCTGCCCCACAGAGCTCCATTTAATTGGAAACTAAGCGTCGACCAGAAATAACCAATAGCATTAGACTACCGCTTACTTGCTTCAAATTGAAGGAATACCTCGTCAGATGCAGAGTTGATGAACTTTTCACGGACAAGTAAGTCTATAAAATATAAATATATGAAAACCCAACATGACAGCAGAATAATACTCGTTAAACAGTGTGTTTTAGCTCCATTTGTCGGCTAACAAGCACATTTATTTGTGTGATATGCTTGTTAGCCACTAGATGGTGCCATCAGATAAGAGAAATACTCCGGAAAGAAGCTTTAAGAAAGAAAGAAGCTCATTAATTTTATCAGCAAATTTTTTCTATTGTCCTATGTTACACTTGATCAAAAATGTAGAGGATAGCAAATTGCCACATAAAACTTACTTTGTATTTTCAGATTTTGTACCTGAATGCAGCAACTAACAACCGTGCATCCACAGCCTTTGAGTTCTTTATGGAGGCAATAAGACAACATGGTTTACCCTCAAGGTAACATTTGTTTCTTTAAAAGTAATTTTTGATGTCAGTCTGCAAATGATTATTTCCTTAGGTCAATTTTAAGCACAATGCATTTGTGTAATGCTGATTTAATGAGATCGTAGGGTAATTTATAACAATGTTAATATCTAATATTTTGCATATTCCATAATGCTGTGAATTTAGAGTAAGAGCAGACCAGGGAGTGGAGAATGTGGACATTGCTCGGTTCATGTTCTCCATCCGCGGCACTGACAGAGGCAGCTTTATCTCTGGTAAAAGTGTACACAACCAAAGGTACATTTATTTATTTTATTTTAATACATAACTTATTTAATTTGGTTGAATACCCTTTATTTCTTTCTCTTTTCCTGTAAGATTTTGCAGTAATCCAAAACAATTTTTTTCTTTAAAAAAATATTTATCTTGTGACATTTTGAATTTACAATAATCAAGCTTTATATTCAAGTGATCTCACAGAGGTATGAGGACCTGTGTAAGCCATAATACATTCGGTTACTGTCACATGCAGATATTCTCCTCAGATACGCATCCATTATTGTCATACATACACACATTGCATACTCATACACACATATTCTATGCACACACACACA
Organism: Nothobranchius kuhntae; assembly: GCA_006942095.1. Taxonomy (NCBI): domain Eukaryota; kingdom Metazoa; phylum Chordata; class Actinopteri; order Cyprinodontiformes; family Nothobranchiidae; genus Nothobranchius; species Nothobranchius kuhntae. The sequence goes on along the minus strand of SSNQ01033078.1, from coordinate 8,694 downwards.
CATACAGTGCTGCCCATATCTTGGAAAATTTGGACTTAACAAGTAACTTTTATTGAAACATCAAATTTTTCTTTGACGAACAAAAAAATAGCTCAAAGCATCTAATAAGACAATGTACAATAGGCATAATATTTAAAATAAACTTCTTTCAGAAGTTTCAGTTCTTTCCCCAGTTTTTAACCTGGGGAGTTGATTAAAACAGCTTGTTCCCAATTAATCTGTGTAATTAAGATGCTTCAGAATAGCTTGGATTATGTGGAATGATCTTGATTTTCCCAGAGACTTATGGTCATTGAAGGGTATGAATAATCTTGGACATGACACCTTTATATCAAATCTAATTACAGTTGACAAACATTTTGGCCACAATAATGCCTCTTACACATCATTTTACTATCTCTTGGGATAAGCCTATGTCATTTACCATCAGACAAAAACTTGCTGGTTGAATCCCTCTGTCCATCCTTTTTGTACTTGGGCCGATGTGTTGCTAGGCAACAAGCACAGAAAAGCTTGTATCCTTGTGAACGCCCATGATATGCCCAGGCACATCAGCGACAGGTTAGTCTCGGTGCACACACCTCAAACGCCAGTCCTTACGTCTCACTTTGCTAAGTTTGTGCCATTGTCATGTTAAAATTAACGTAGACAAATTATGATGTGCGATCTGCATAAGAACAATAAATGTATAATCTCAGGACCTCTCCCATACACACACAATCCTCTTCTTACTGATTTTGTAAAGTGTGTGTTGGTATGTTAGAGAACAATATATACATGTGAGAGTAACAAAATTTATTAAAGCTTACACAGCTCCTCATACTCAAGTATTATCAGTGGTTGTCACCAATTTGCATAATTAGGTGTTGCATATAAAATATAACTAATAACTTTAGGTACTGATGCATTTTATATTTACTATGATGGTGACAGATTGTATGTGTTCTGTACAGGATCGAACGATTATGGCGCGATGTTTGGATCTCTGTTTCCTCAAAGTACTACGACATTCTGCACAGTCTTGAGGAGGACAGTTTGCTGGACATCTCTTGCACAGAGGACATTTTCTGCGTGCACTTCGCAATACTGCCAAGACTCCAGAGAGATCTTCAAGTTTTTGTGGAAGGTTGGAACCACCATCCAATTCGTACCGAGAGAAACAGAAGTCCAACACAGATTTGGGGGATTGGCCAGTTGATTACCAGCAATGTCCAAAATGAACATCTTGAGGTGATTTTTTTTTTTGCTTGACGTTTTCCTCTAACTAGGTAATTAGTAGAGACCAGACAATCTTTGTTTTAATATTTTCTTGATAAAGATAAAGGCACTTTAAGGAATTTTAACAGCCAATACGTGCATAGAAGTATTACATATGTTCCTCATACATTGTTGATGTCAATTACATTTTATCTGGTAAAGGTCCCCCCAAAAACAAAAATACTACATCTGACTCCTATGTATCTACATTTTTGTAGAGTATGTAGGACACACTGCTACATGTTATTTAATAAACTATAAATGGACAAAAGATGCAGAGGTTGCACTTACGGTGCAGTGTTCAATGTTACCAGATATTAGACATTTATCAAAACAGGGAAACATCTGCAATTTTTTCTGACACAAGTCCATGAATGACATTTAGTAAAATCCAAATATCTTCTAAAGCTAAATCTCAATTAATTTATGTGGATGAATGTATGTCAACATTAATAAAAATATATAAGCCTTATGCTTACACCTGAGCCCTCAGTTCTAAAAACCAGAACCTTCTAGAATTTCCCAATGCCAGATATAGAAGTTCACGCAGGTGATCAGTATTTACAAGCTATTTCCCTCCGGCTTTGAAATTAACTTGCTTTTTCTTTGTGTTTACCAGCATGCTCGCATACCTTTAAAATGCAGCTGAAGACCCTTTCATTTAAAGCTGCTTTAATATACATAATTTTTTAATATTCTTTCAAGATACATTTATAATCTGTCATTGGTTTTAGACTTGTCATGACAGTTTGATGATTTTAATGTATTTAATTGAATAGGTTTGTATGATCATTATGACTTTACAACTTATTTTTTTCACTTTTTTTCCATTATGTTTTGTACATGTACATACATAACATGTACTTACGGAAAAGTATTTTTACTGTTCTTAAATTTACAGGACCTTGAGGAACCGGAAATTGACTGGGAGACTGCAGTTGATTACAATGGCCTTGACCCTGAAACTGGCGTTGTAGTTCCTGAATATGACTGCCCTTTTACAGAAGAAGAAATTAATCACCTACAGACTGTGGTAGATCCAACCAACACAAATGTTACAGATGAACAGCTGTATCTTACCTGCCATGAACATATGAGACAACTGCGCTCACACTCTTAGTAATGATGCTGGTGCTGGGTTAGTAAAATGACTTTTACACATGTAATTCCCAGCATTGTTGGCTTTTTGCAGTCCTACTTTTAAATTTTACTACATAAATCATTATATTTGGTTAACATGTTTAACAGCAAACATTTGCTTAATGATTGTGACATACAACATTGTCTGAAACAAAACATTGTTTTTTACTGTACAGCTTCCTGTATCATACAATGTACAGATAAAGTACATAACAATCCCTCATGTGTGAATAATTTGTGAAACTCAACATTTATGGTAAAAACTGAACATTTATGTAACTAAAAATGAAAAAACTGCAAGCAGAAAACATGAACTAGTATAATTAGGTAACACACATTTTTGATTCTTTGCTGTGCTGTATTCAGTTCTTAGTGTCGTCCAAATTCATTTCCATGGATAATAGCCTGTGAAATGACAGTTTTGAATTCCAAGTACGTGGTTAAATGTGACACTGGGAATGTGATAGAACAAGAACATGCATTAACCACAGGGTAGCAAATGCTATGTTTTCCAAAACGTGCACTGCAGTCGTGGTCAAATTCCATGACTATTTTGAATGTCCCACGCTCAGTAGGACTCAATGGGATGTGACGCTGTCCAGTCAGCCACTGGCAAAATTTGCCAACATTAAGCCACTGACTGTTGAAGTTCCCTTCTGTTCTCTCCGGGTTTGCATCCATTTTGAACTCTTCAGACTGCTCACCTCCTGTTGTGTCTTCTGAAAAAATTAAATAATCAACAACATTGCTCTATTTCTCAGACAAACTTAGAAATGTATGACAGTGTTAATCTGGATACATTACTTACCCTGATCATCCATGTCCTGAACAAAGTCCTGAAGAAAGTTGACTATTCTGTTCTCCCTTTGACGCTTCATTGTTCCACTTTCACTGAAGACGGGTGACAGTGACTGGACTAGAAAGTCAGCATCCACCTTAATTATGCAAACAATAGTAAAATTAAAATGTATTCTGTTGGTATTATAAATCTATAGTACATTACATTTATTTATTATTTAACCTTTATGTAAACAGGAAAACACAGTTTAAGAACAGACTTCTTATTTACAACTGAGGCCTGGCAAAAGACAGTGCCTTATGAGTGGCAAAAAAGACGGTATCATGTAATAGTTTTAAATTGCATTAATAAGAAAAAATAAGTGCACCACATCAACTCTATTAGATATAAGATCTAAATAAATATAAGTCAGTGTAAGTGACAACAGCAGGTTTCTTGAAAATGCTCCGTGATCACAGTTCTGAAAGCTGCCTTTGAGATAAACAAGACCATTTTTTGGGTTTATTGTAGGTCGTTCCAGTCTCTAGCAGCTGCAGTCTGAATGGACAATGAGCCAAATGCATAAGCTGTTTTAGGAACTGTCAAAATAAGGTTTGCAGATAGAGTATTGTAAGCCGGAGATTAAAAATGTTGCAAATAAGGAGGAGACAAACCAAGGACAGTTTTTAACCCTCCCACTGTCCTAATAGATGTGACCCAGCAAGGAAAGTTGACCATTGAGTAGGGCTGATGGTTTATACGTTGAGGTCCATGTGGCAAGGGGGACAAGTGAGCACCACATCACCTTTGCCACATGGACCTGAAGGGATAAACCAACCCTGGTCAATGGTCAACTTTCCTCAAGGGGCCACATCCATTAGGACAGTGGGAGGGTAAAATGAACATGAAACAGTGTATTTAGCAACATGTGTACAATGATGACCAGTTAAGATAATACAGAATACAGTATTGAGTTTTACAAAGAGCGCCTGTAACAAACCGTTGGGCAGTGTGGTAAAGAACATCAAGCTTAAAGAGCAAGTAATGCCTAAATTAACTTGTTTTGCTGAAAACCTGTATAGATGAGGGTCTAATGGTGCTGTACACATGTGTAATCATTAGTGTGACACTTAAGTACAACTTACTCTAAATGTAATATTTAATCCCAAAACCATAATTATATCTCAATCTTTTGGTTAAAACTATGCTCCACATTTATGTGGAACCAGCTGTGGCTGATGGCTAAGATGAAAACGTGACGTTATCAGCAAATTACTATGTGGCAGAACCGCCCTGGTCTCCTGGTGAGGCAGCCACACCTCCACCTGGCTCAGCTACTTACCTGCTGATATGACACGTTAGCGCTCTGAGCTGCTTACCTATGTGAAATAAAGCCCTCCTCCCCTTCTCATCTAATGATTGTGGTTAACAGGAAATCCTCCAGAATGCTGCAGAATCTGTGTATGCTGTTCTCCTGAGAGACACGCCTATATCAGAAGTGTTTCCCTAACAGGAAGTGTGGATGAAATACGTCTCCACCCATGCCTTGACACTCGCTTTAAACCTCTGTGTGATGATCTACAAATGACATCACCATAATCAGACTTTGGTAGAACAGTGAATTGCACCAATGTTTTCCTTGCAGATGAAGTGAATGAGGAACACCTTCTGTAGAGGAAGCCAAGTTTTGATTTAATCTTAAGTCTGTATATTGTTGATATGTTTTGAAAAAGACAGAGTACTGTCTAGCCAGATTAACAGATATTTCTATTCAGTAACCTGTTCTACAGATGTTCCATCCACAGAGGTGTTTGGTTTAATTAGATGGCATATCACCTTATTCCCTATACCACATGGCTGTAGTTTTAGATTTGTTTAACTGAAGTTGCAAACTGGAAAAGGCAATTTGTATACTATTGAAACTGAGCTGTAGTTGTCAGTAAACTATAGAAAGAGCGGCCCAACGGAGTAGAGGACTGTTTTGTCATTGTCAGCATAGAGATGAACACATGAATCCACAACATAATTTGCTACATTATTTATGTGAATGGAGAAAAGGGTGGGACCAAGTATTGACCTCTGTGGAGTTGTTATGACTTCACAAACTGCTGTCTGTCTATAAAATAATTTGCGAACAAAGATAAAGAAATATCAGCAATGACAATATATCAAAGCCGATCAATAAGAAATTTGTGATTCACTGTGTGAAACGCTGTTGCAAAATTGATAGAAATAGCTACACAATGCAACTTTGAGTCAAAAGAAGAAATGTCATTTAGGACTTTGAGGGTTGCAGTTGAACAGCCATAACAAGGTCTAAAACATGATTAAACATCAGATAAAATGTTGTCTGCTCCCACATAATAAGTGTTGACCATTTAAAAGTTTTTCCAAAGCATTGGAAAGACATGGCAAATCACAAATATGCCTATAACTGTTGTGATCTGAATGATACACACCCTTTAAAAGAGGATGCAAAAAGGCTGACTTCCAGGCATGAGTTATTTGGGCTGCATGTAGGGATAATTTCTAAATGTGTGTAATGGGAGCAGCAATGATAGTGGCTGCAATTTTATATAATTAACGAATCAAAGTCATCACTGCCTGATTTTTGTTGGGTCAAACTTTAGCAACCTCACACTCTGAGAATGCCTGCAAGGTTGGGTGGGAGAATGTGGTGTAGGTTGGGTTACAAGTACATGGTTAATGTACCTTGCCAAAAGATCCTGGCACAAACAGTTGCCTGCAGATGTCTTTTTCCTGCTGGACCAGGCTGAGGAGACCATATAGCTTCATTCCTGAGCAGATCTGCTGAAGCATAGGCAGCAACCTCATCGTGGCATGCAAGACTGTTGAGCTGAAACATAAATCCATATTTTAGAGCTTTGACCCAAACACGTGTTCATCTGTATTTATTAGTAATGGGCAACGCATCAAATAAATTATTGTTATTGAATTATCTTACTGTAGCCAATATCTTTCCCATGTCAATAAATTCAGTAATAAAATACAGAAAAAAAATATAAATATGTTTTTAGGTTGGTGATGTTAACGTCCCTTTAACATGCTGTACCACCTCCAGTCTTATGAAAACGTGACAGCCCCAACTAGTAGACAGCATTTCTTTTGGCAAATACATGTTATCGCACAATTATCATTATCAAGGTGAGCTCCTTAATATACAGTGATATTGATTTTAGGCCATACAGCCCAGCCCTAGTCTGCATGCAGTGTGTCTTTTATTAAAGCTCTTTTAAGACACTTTTACCGAAGGATGTCTTCCTTCTTTTGAATGGTTATTGGCCCCGTGTATCCACACAACAAAATCCTGTCGGTGTAGGTCATCAGTGTCGTTTCATCTGCTTCTTTAATCTTACAGAGATAACTTAAAATCATTTGAGGTCAAGGACATTTTTGTGGTTTAAAGACATAGAAGTATTTCACATTTTTATTTCTTACCTCTTTCATGAGTTCCATAAGTTCAGGGTCAGTAACATCATTTTCATTTAATCCATCCTGGTCGATTTCCCCATTTGACATGTACTTGTAGCACCACTGCATTAAAAAGTTTGGTGGTGGTCCACCCTGTGTGATGCTGACTGCAAATATTTCTCCTATTGTTCTGTAAATTATAAAAATAGAAAATACACTGAATTCAATTGTGATTAGCACAACAAGTGGAGTTAATGAAGTATTTTACTGTGTTTTATTAATTTGTGTTACATACATTGAATTGAGAATCTGAATAACTTATGTCTGTAATACAGGTCCTTCCAAATTAGCATATTGTGATAAAGTTCATTATTGTCTGGATATGCTAATTTTTTGAGACAGTAATTTTAGGTTTTAATGAGCTGTATGCCAAAATCATCAATGTTAGAAACAATAAAAGGCTTTAACTACTTCAGTTGTGTGTAATGAATCTAATATATGTGAAAGTCTAATGTTTATCAGTACATTACAATAATGAACTTTATCACAATATGCAAATTTTTGGAGGACCTGTATAGGTAAACTGCACAATTGGACAGCATTTACAAGTAATAATAAAAACACAAATGAATTGATAGAAAATAAGTTTAAAAAACAAACTGGAAGTTGTGTTTATCCACGTCAATCATTGAATACTTGGGGTTTTTACCGCTCTCTCCTCCTTCAAAGAAACGTGTCTCAATACCTGAAACCATGTCTGTTTAAGTAAATAAAAAAAAATAAAAAAACAGAGAGCACCACATTTAAAGAGATCACAAACAAGAATTTGAAAACATAACATATGATATGATTTCAAGGAAATGACTACCTACTCCCACCCAAAATAAAACAAAACCCTACCTGTTAAAAATTCCTTCCTCAGTGCTCCGCTGTCGATTCCAGGCTCCCCAATAAAAGAAACTCTAAGGGGATGACGGGGCGATGATTTTTTCTGGCGCTGCCATTGTTTCAGCCCCCTTTCCAGTATATCTTCCCTTGTTACACTAATGTTGAAGATGCTTGTTTCATCAACTCTTTCATTAAGGCATTTGATGATGTCTGCAATGCTGATGGTTTCACAGCAAAGAGTTAAAATTGAAACATTTTAACAATTGTGTCAGTCAAATAGCATATTCTTGACATGTTGTGCAAAATAACCTTTTTGTGTCTGTATGTGTTTTAAGTCTTTTTGGGACCAACTCTGTGTCATCCAATGTGGTTGGATTTGATGCATTAGAGGCTCTGTGAAAATACAAATGACATCTTACGTAAAACATCCTTGTATTAATTCTACAAACTTCTAAATGCCAGTAGCCAGTCTACTACAGGGTTGACACATAGGACAACTAATCATACATACCCCTAAGGCCATAATAACATTAGACTTGTCTTGCATGTGAAATCTGAAGGTACAATGCATTTCTAAAAGACACGCAACAGGACAACATGTAAACTCCATAACTATTATTTTAACCTATAGGACCATCTTGCTGTGGGGCAAGCTTGCAAATCACACTATTTTACTGCATTAAAAAAAAGATATAGTTAAAAAGCACAGCACTTGACAGTAAAATAGTGTTTTGAATAAAAACAGGAATACCTTTCACCACAGTAGCTTGCATGGATTTCCAGCAGGTCACTTGAAAACATCTTCTCGCAAATTGGACACTCTGCCTAAAAGAAACCTCAGCATTAGTATATGCACATATATACAAAAGGAACTGAAATCATTATAAGATAATCAAAACACCATTTGTGTTAATTATGTAATCCAAATTCAGTTCATGTTGTGTAGACCATACTGGAAAAGAACCAGAGATTTTTACCCCTATTTAACACTGGAGGCATCAGCAGCACCAAATGGCACATAACGGTTTACTCGCTTCAAAGCATCATTTTCACACCAGGAGTCATGGACGCAATACACACCTTGTGCTTTTGGGCACTCCAGTGATGTTGCAGCTCTGAAATATGGCCAAACTGGTGGCAAGTGGCATCTTGGCAGCTGCACGCTTGACTTTTCTCAGTTCATGGGCAGTTATTTTGCG
>SSNQ01033077.1:2396-13827 GCA_006942095.1 Nothobranchius kuhntae | reverse complement strand
GAGAAGCCAGGGCACGGAGCGCAACACGGCAGGCGGGCAGAGTTCCTCTGCCCCTGCGCGTAAGTATTGGAGCAGTGCCTGGCTACGTCTGGACCTGCTGTCTCTCCATGTGTGGTCTGGTGCTTGGGGACGTTTGACTGCCGGAGGTTTTTGTCTACCACAGGGGCCGAGGAGAAGGACTGGATTCACTGGCCTTTCAGCCTGTGGATCCCCGCGGATTACGTTCCCCGCAGGAGGGCGGGGTCGTAGGTTTCACCTGGCGAGTGCATGCAGGGGTGGACTGGACTGCCTTGTCCTTTGGGCATCATCGTCTTCAGCTTTTAGAATAAATTCCCTTTTTTTTAAACTTGCTTCTGTGGTTGCGCTGCTTGCCTTGGATTTTAGAATCTATTTTAATCCGTGGCAATTTTAGTGCCACGTCACATTAACAACATTCTCATTCACAAAAAGAGTTAACCTCTCTGAGGACCTGACTGAAGGAGGGCCTTCTGAGGTATATTTTGGTACTGCCCTCAAACGAAATTCTGATTTGCCAAATTTATCAACAATGTGATTTTAATAAAACAGAAATTACTTCCCCATTAATTCAGTTTGCAGCTAGGGTTGTCACGGTAACCGGTGTAGCGGTAAACTCCGGTAAAAAAGTTGACAATAATAATAACAGTCTTGTTTTTAAAAAACTATATTGTCTCGGTGGATTACCGTGGCTGCGGTGTAGGCGCGGTGACCCTTACCAGCCACCGTATCATCTGCTGAAGTTGCCGGCGGCACATGCGCACTTTGTTGTTTACAACCAAAACTTTCTTGAAGCCAAAGCTGAAATAATGGCCAAAGGAGGAGACGGCAGCACTCAGGACATTTATTATGCCTCAAAGAAGACAAAGTCGTAAGTACGGGCATTTTTTGGATGTTTGAAGAATGCCGAGGGACAGTTTATAGAAGACGGCTATCCTGTTTGCAGCACTTGCAGAAAAAGTGTCTGCGAAAGGCAGCAACGCTTCAAATCTCATGACACATCTGCGTGACCATCACCCACAACTCTACAGTCAACACAAGGCAAGTTAATGTTAGTGTTTTAGCTAAAATGCGTGATCCAATGATTTGGGTTGAGGGAGAATGCAACAAGTCGCTATATAAAGCAGCCGCAGCGCCGCTACCTGCATATAAACCGTGTCGCGGAGACCCCCATGTTGAAATGACGCTATGCATTACGGGGCTCCCAGGGGCAGATAAGAGTTGGTCTCTCTCCGAGAATAATTATGAATTTAACAGTGATTACTGCCTGATATTTTCCCACATCTGCAAAGCTCACTGGAAGGACACAAACAGAGGACAATATTTTCCTGATATACGGTTTATTACTCAAGTAAGGGTAAAAAAGTATCTGATTAGAAGGTTACTTGAGTACCGAGTATCATCTGATCTAATATTTTTAAAATGATGACATCAAACAGACAAAAAATAAGTTATGGGCAAATATTGGTATTTTAAAGACTAAAGGGAAAAAATGTAAACAAATAAACAACATAATTACAAAATAACACATTTTAGGCTAAATTTAGACACAAACTGAGGACAATATTTCCTGACATACAGGATTTATTTAATTGTGTGAAAATGTAGCACGTTAAAAAAAAATACCGCAATAATACCGAAAACCGTGGTAATTTTGGTCACAATAACCGCGAGGTTAAATTTTCACACCGTGACAACCCTATTTGCAGCTGACTCCCAATTCGGCCAAATCGGGAAAAAGCATTTTGAAACCATTTTCTCCTTTGACCAAGTCAAAGCCTCTCTGCAACGCTGCTGATACAGCCTTAGACGCAAACAAGCATTCCAGCTTCCTGTCGTGACCTGGGGATATCTTAAGACTAGACGGGTCGTATCGGAGCTAATCTACGAGTTCCTGGCACCTCGAGGTCCATGTCCATCCCGACCTCGTGACCCCCTGGATCTGAACGGGGATCTCCACAGAAAGGGTATCGTAGACTCAGCAGATTGCATTGGATGGTTTTATAAACAAATCTTTTGTTTACCAAACAGACAGCCAAATTCTTTTACAACCCAGACTACAGGTTAACCACTCGTTAGTCTCTGGTTCATTACTCATTACCTCCTAAGTCGTTCCCTAGTAACAAAGCAGAATTTTGTGTCCCATATTGTAAAGTGTTACCTTTAAACCTTCAGGGTGAATAAAATTCCTGTTGTAACTGTCAGATTAACACATTTTATTTAACACATGTTGAAATTACATATGAATGTTGAAATTATATACGAATACGTTTTAATTTCTGGTCAATTTATTTGGCTGTAAAACTTTTCACTAACATTTCTTGAATTTTATTGGGTATTGATGCTAATTAGACACACGTGGAAGGGGTGTGTGTGTACAGAAGGCTGAAGGTAGCCTGGCCAGGAATGCCAATACTTCCTTATGGGAAACAAAGGGCCTGGTAATGCTCCCATTTAAATAACCCCAACCCCTGAGAAATTTAACCGAGCCAATCAGAGCGGAGCAGCGTATGTAACACACCACAATGCTCAGTTTCTTATAAACAGCTAAGATGGCGTCTGAAGTGGAGTTCACTGCGGCTCTTTTCTCTGTTCTAAGTGACTTGAACATGTCTTTAAAACCACAAGAAGAAGAAGAAGACGTTTGAGCTGTTGCCAGATGTCAACTTTGACTACAGATAAAAAACTAGAGCATTGCGTGATACAGTTGTCATTTCCGCATTTTTTCTGATTGTTATTTTTGAGCTGGCTAGTCTCGCCCCTCATGGTGCTGTCTGCCTTCGAGTATCCAGAATCGTCTTCCGTGTAGAGTAGACAGAGGACGAGTCTGGCAGGCCAGGCTGGGCTGGAGGAGAAGTGAAGTTTAAGTTTTGTTAAAACGTGCCATTAGATGCTTTTGGAGGGAATGGGATGGGCAGTCAGCTGATGAACTGGGTTAGAGTTGGACTCCATGGCCTGGCTGAACTGACTCCAGTCCTAATTACGTTATTAACAACACATTAAAGCCACACGTCAGCGATTCTAATCCTACAGACGAAGCAAACTCTACATGTTCAACTCAAGTCTTGATAAAGCTGGAAGCTGAGAGCAGACTGAACAGGAAAAAAAGTTTAGGGTGGATGTTTATTTGCATGTAGGAACATATGTTTAAATGATTCTCTTTTGTAAAATATTTCTTTTCTTGTCGGTTTTTATGTAACTCCCAACATGAGACTCAGCTCTTTCCAAAGATCTGAACGAAGCTGAAAGGCCTCAGTGGGTAAATTAGCATCAGTTTCCATCCGTCTGCCAAACAGAGCCCAAAGTCATACAAGTAGGAGGGAAAGTGGAGCACTGGGGAAGATAGAAAAAGGAAGAATAACACTGCTGTTAAATCAGACTCCTTGAAAACAAAAGCCTGCTGGAAACTAAATGTCTCACTGCTCATTTAAAAAGCTTCATTTTAATATTTAGATAAAAAGCTGAAAATAAAACATCCAAATTTGAGCCAGAAGGCTGAAAGTGAACAAATTAATATCTGCATCTTTAAATGACATGAAAAGTTGGCCATTTTTCTCCAAAGTGCACCTTTTAACACAAGTGTTCATATTTCAGATCCAAACCTGACCTTGTTCCTGTTATTCAGGAACGTCTGAAATAACCCACGTCTCTCCGTCAGTGAAAGGAAACCTTTTAGTGGCGCTGAAGATCTTTAATGTGACTCGACTGCAGAGCGGAGCATCTCCTAATAAAAAGTTTTTCAAAGCGCAAAAGAGAAAAGATATTACAAAAAAAGCCTCAAATCAGAGCAAAGAAAAGGAAATTATGAAGCCTTCAGAGCAGGGGTGTCAAATATCCGGCCCGCAAGCAGGTTAAATCCGGCCTGCGAGATGGTTGTGTAAACTTTATTTTCATACTTTACAATGTAGAGTGAAAATAAACTTATCTTTGTGAGCAAGTTTTCTCTGTAATGAGTATAAATAAAACAAAGCTGCGCTCAAGGCTCACACAAGAACTTGAATCACATCCTGAAGTTGGCTACCACTCAGGATGTGACTTCTGATATTGATGTGCTGGTTAAAGCTAAACGATGTAAAGTAAAATGAGTCAAATATACTTTAAGTGCTGCATGAAACTGATCTTGCCATGTGATCTGTAAGCTCTTTAAATCACTAAGGAATGTTTTTTTTATTTGTTGATTTTTTATTTTTATTTTTTCAAATTTTCAAGTACACTTCAGGTGTTGTACTTGTACTATTTTGGATACACTGTCCTCAGGCTCCAGCCTTGTTTTATATTGATTGTATTAAAACAAAGGAAACAATCTGAAGTTGTTTTTAATTTACCGGTCCGGCCCACTTGGGACTAGATTTCCCTCAATGTGGCCCCTGAGCTAAAATGAGTTTGACACCCCTGCTTCAGAGAATGTTTAAAATAACTTTATAATTTCAGCCTCTGCACAAAAGAAAAGAAAAAGCATTTCAATATAAATCTTACCGTGCACAATTCTTTCTTATTATTGATGTGTGAGCCGTGTTTTCTAATAGTCTCAAGAAAAAATCTATTAATGGTCTTTATTAACATTATTCTTATAAATTAAGTAGATCCTGCCAAAACAATAAATAAATAAATAAAAACCAATCATTTCCATTTTTTAAAATTATTTTTCAATTTTATTTCATAATATATTTATTTATACATTTCCTCATTTATTTATTTCCAATTTCATTTACACATTTATTTATTTTCTGGCAGGATGAGTCCTCCTTAACACCTGGGGAGTATTATTCAAGCACCTCATGATTTTTATCTTATAAGGCGCTATATAAAAGATGGTTTTCTTTCTTATCTATCACAAAGCTGAATATTAGTAATCTGCAATAAATACACTAATTTGTATTTTTGACTGAGTTGTGTCATAATTTGCAACCACTACCAGACTGACGAGAACATACATTTTGAAGTCAGTTTGTAAACATCCATTCATATTATTCATGTAAACATTCAAAAGCCATAATTTACAAGCCCAGTCCAGGGAAGGTGGGGTCCTGTCAGTCCCAAATGCCTTTGTGTGTTTTTGTATTAATGAACAAGATAAGAATCTGCACACTTCAATCTGCGATGTGAGAGCTTTATTAGTCGAGCTTTCGGTCAGAGACCTTCATCAGGAGTTGTGGAGGTACCTCCACAACTCCTGATGAAGGTCAGGTCAAAGCTCTGATCGAAAGCTCAACTAATAAAGCTCTCACATCGCAGATTGGAGTCTGCAGATTCTTATCTTGTTCATTCCACTTTTGATCCAGCACCTTACCCAGATGAGCGGTGACTCCGTCTACTCTTATTGTATTAATGTAAAAGCTTCTGAGGTTTGTAGTAGAATACATCATTAAATATGAAACTAATGTACGTGTGAAACACGAGGACTTGTTATTTCTAGGTAATGATGATGTTATGACCGTACTGGCCCACTTGACACCTGGTTGGGGTGTGTGCCCTGAACCTGAATGAACTCGACACCTCTGGTCTACCGCAAAGACCGGATGTGAGCGACTGAGAAATTAGACGTTCTCGCCTTCAGAGTTATTCCCAGCCTTACCTCTCCTGTCACCTAGAAACTGTAATGGTGCGATGAAGACAAGCCCAACAACACAACCACTTTAAGATTACAGTTTTGTACCCCTAAATCTTAATACACACTGCCTGGCCCAAAAAACCTCACCACCTGGGTTTAACTAAGCAAACAGGTAGGAGTGTCCTATTGGATAATTACTGCAGGGGGATTATCTTTCAGCTGCAACAAGTTATTTAACCCAACTAGTAAAATGAGCTGCTTCTCATGTCTTAAACAACCATGACACATCTGGTGGTCGTGGAAAAGATGTTAGTCTGTGTGAGAAGGGTCAGATCTTTGGCATCAAGCAGAGAAAACATCTAAGGAGATGCAGAAATGATTCAGAACTGTCCAACGCTTTATTAAAACTGGTCTGATGAGTCCAGATGGACCCTGTTCCAGAGTGATGGTGCATCAGGGTAAGAAGAGAGGCAGATGAAGTGATGCACCCATCAAGCCTAGTGCCTACTGTACAAGCCTGTGGGGGCAGTGCTATGATCTAGGCTTGCTGCAGGTGGTCAGGTCTAGGTTCAGCAACAGGATTTGCTCCAAGAATGAGATCAGTTGACTATCTGAATATCCAGAAGGACCAGGTTATTCCATCTTCCCTGATGGCACGACCTTATTCCAAGATGACAATGCCGGAATTCATCGGGCTCAGATAGTGAAAGAGTGGTTCAGGGAGCATGAGATCATTTTCACACCTTAACCCCACTGAGAATCTTTGGGATGTGCTGGAGAAGGCTTTGTGCAGCGGTCAGACTCTACCATCATCGATGCAAGATGTTGGTGAAACATTAATGCAACATGGATGGAGATAAATCTGGTGATGTTGCAGAAGATTATCAGAACAGCGCCACAGAGAATGTGTGTCGGAGTCAAAGCTAAAGGTGGCCCAACACAATATTAGTGTGTGACTTTTTTTTTTTTTGGCTGGGCGGTGTACTTACATTTAAAACTATAATCCTCTTCCTCTTCGTCCACCATTGTTACAGACAGAAACAAAAGTCTCCTGATCTGCCCGCAGTGAATCCTGGAAAAGGCCGTGCCATGAAGAATACATTAGACCTGTCCTGAAAATTTAGGATGAAGAACACATTTATATGCCACCATCACATTGGTGCACATAATCGGCCTTCAAAGGATATAGCCCTGAGTTTGGACACAGCCCATGTCACATCAGACAGCTGAGCAGCTTAGACTAACAGTACTGTTAACTAGAGTAGGATATTATTCATGGATGGACTGATGACAACCTCTAATGGCACAGAAAAGTTTCTGGAGTGTTTTTAAGGTGTTGATTCTGAACCAGAACTTGGTTGTTATGGCCGGTTTCATCAGTTCTAAATATCCTCTCATCTAGTCTGGTGACGACAGTTGTGTGCTGAAACTTTGTCTAAAGAAGGACGTAATGCTGGATTCAAAGGACCTCCAGGAACCTCATTTAAACACAACAGTGATCAGACTTCTGCACTTCATGAAAAGTTGTCTGAAAGCAACGAGGCAAAAATACACGACATAATCCAATCCCCAAACAAAGCCAGCAATTTCTAACAACCCTTCAGTTATTCCTGCATCCAGCACTGACTTTAAACATCAACAATGGTAAAATGTGGACTATAAATCCATGCAAGGCAATAACACGGCTTATTAATCAAAACAATGAACTTCACTACCATCTCAAAGCAAGGCAGGATTATGGCGTATAAATACAGTGTAGATGGAAATTCACACAAACCAACACAGCAGCTTATAATTCAAACAATGGAGCCATTTGCTGCACAAATCAAGCCTTGTAAACACAATTCATGTTCGGAAATGCTGAGCAAATTTAAATAACAGCATTGTAGGGGCTAAATCCACATAAATCAACACTTTGTTTTGCACATTTCATATCTGTGGGGAAGAAGTGTTTGCTCCTTGTACACTGTGGAGGGTTTGTGTACGAAGAATCACTGATGCAGCTGGACAGGCTTGCCAAAAACCTAATTTATTCACTTATTATGAAGTCAGATGAAACATAATAGAAACATCTGAATCATAGGTTTCATTTTCATTTAAGGACTTTTGAATCTTAGTTTTAGAGACAAATTCTTGTAAATAAAGGAATATGTGCATGAACATTGTGGAGATGAGCATAGAAAAGGTCAACAAGCTGCAAGCAAACATCTTCACAACACTAAACAGATCATTTAAATAAGATGTAGTTCTGATATGAAATTTAAAATCGTGTTGATGTAACAAAGGTTTCTACACCCACACAACCAGGCAGAGAAAGCCTTTCATTCCTCTGAAGCCCTCAAATTTTCATGCAGAAGTCTCAGGGAACTGCTGTCCTGAATTGCTAGCAAGTAAAAAAAAATGTAAGGAACAGATTTCTTCTGAAAATAGTCAAGGAGTCGCTGCCAGAACTGGTCTCGAAACCTTCTTCATTTAGTTTCAACAAGTCAGGAAGTAGGACACAAGTTCTGCTAAATTATAATAAAATCAGAGTCAATTTTACCCAAACTGAGACACAAAAGTTAAAAAAATAAACATTTGACATTATTTCATTGAACACTAATCCTGTTTTATGATTTCAAGATCCACGTCCTCGAGGTGTTGCCGTGTTCTGCAGCTGGTTTCAGTCATCAGGATTAACCCTTTCATGCTCAAAATAAGTTTTGATAAAAGGACGAACAACCAAGTCCTTCAGGGTACTTCCGAGTTAAAAAATGCTCATGAAATACGTATGTGGAGTAACCAGGTAGGTAGGTTTTAACGTTGCTAATCTGCAACGCCTGCCTCCAGAGGGTTTAAGATGTCCATGAAAATATGACCCCACTGACCTTTTAGAAGGTCACAAATTTGAGACATGGAGAAGAAATTTTCAAGAAAAGTTAAGAACATAAATATGCTGCAGCAAGAGTTTGATAAAATGTTTTAGCTGGAATAAAAAATGATAAATGCCTTGCTAAAATGATAAAAAATA
The DNA here is from genome assembly GCA_006942095.1 of Nothobranchius kuhntae. Classification (NCBI taxonomy): domain Eukaryota; kingdom Metazoa; phylum Chordata; class Actinopteri; order Cyprinodontiformes; family Nothobranchiidae; genus Nothobranchius; species Nothobranchius kuhntae. The sequence continues at coordinate 5,251 of SSNQ01033077.1, read as the reverse complement.
AAAAACATGCTAATTCTCCTGTACATGTATGTTTGTACCACAACATTTTTCTATCTTATTACATGAAGGAGTACTGTCTATAATTACTATGATTACTAGACTAAATCAGTGCCGCCAGCTCAAACCTTCCAGTCATCCGGTTCTGTGTTGTTTAACAGAATTTTACCGCCTAAAAAAACTAATTAACTTTCTTTTACTATTAAATTAGAGAGCTGACTCTTCCAGAAATAACCCAAAACACTTTTTCTATCGTTGAGCGAACTGTACAGCGAATCTTGTTTAGACACAGCAGGACAGTGTGTAAATATTTATGAGATGCTTCATTTGCAATTAAATTACAAATTGGTTTATTCAGGCAAAGCCGGGCTTGTCGGTGCTTCTTAATTATTCCTGGTTTCCGGACTGCTCGTGTAGCGCCGCGGCTCCTCGACGACAATTAGACTTTAGTTCTTCTGAATCCACCAACAGATTCTTGATAATAAACACACGCAGGTAGTCCTAACTCACCTTGAAATTTCAGGTTTCTGCCTCCGTCATGCAGTTTTTTCCTTGTCTACAGACGTAGAACAACAAAATATTTACAGTATGATTCAGGCTGATGATTAAAAAGAGGGATTTTATGTTATTTTTGTTTTGAAGATTCACAAACAGACCCTGAGACTGGAGAAAGCGCTAACTGATGAAGTGGAGATTAACACGACTGTGGTATTGATGAAGTCTGGATGTGGTTAATTACACGAAGGCCTGATAAATAACTTCCAGAAGGCAATCAATTAAAAGATTTAAAGACTGTTGCTCATGAAATCACATCACACTGTGCATAAACTCACAGCTGCATGTTGACTTATCGAATGTGATTATTGTTCAGCTGCGGAAACTAGCCTCAGCACTTTTAGACTCGATAATGCTGAGCTGCTGGTGGCGTCAGGCCAGGAACAGTTCTGCTTTATGGGGCAGGAGAGCCAACCTGATCCTGTTTACAGGATCCAGATGACACCTACACTGCAGGGTGGCGAAGATGTTCACATGCAGGAGATTTAGCATTGTTGTCTCAGAAGGTGCGAGAAAAACAACAACATTAGGATTGGACAATATCCCACGATTCTAATAAATTTCTATATATTTTCAAAGAAAGAACAAAATATTGCAGCCAAGTGTGAAGAGGCTGGGATGAGAATGAGCTCTTCTAAATCCGAGACCATGGTCTTAAATCAGAAAAGAGTAGAAGGCCTTCCCCAGATCAGGGATGAGGTCCTGCCTCAAGTGGAGGAGTTTAAGTATCTCAGGGCCTTGTTCACGAGTGAGGGAAAGCTGGAGCGTGAGATTGACAAGCGGATTGGTGCTGCATCTGCAGTGATGCGGGTGTTGTACTGGTCTGTCGTGGTGAAGAGAGAGCTGAGTCCGAAGGCGAAGCTCTCGATTTACCAGTCGAGCTACGTTCATGGTCATGAGCTTTGGGTGGAGACCAAAAAAACTAGATCACAGATACAAGCGGCCGAAATGAGTTTTCTCTGTAGGATGACTGGGCTCTCCCTTAGAGATAGGGTGAGAAGCGGGCATCTGGGAGGGGCTTGGAGTTGATCCGTTGCTCCTCCATGTCGAGAGGAGCCAGTTGAGGTGGCTCGGGCATCTGGTCAGGATGCCTCCTGGACGCCTCCCTTGTGAGATTTTCCAGGCACGTCCAACTGAGAGGACACCTAAAGCAAGACCAGGACAAACTGGAAGGACTATGTCTCTCAGCTGGCCAGGGAACGCCTTGGGATTCCCTCAGAAGAGCTGACCCAAGTGGCTGGGGTGAATATTTAGTGTAAATGGGTGACACTTATGCTAGCTTGCTGCTTCTGTCTCTGACTGTAAGCCCCTCCTTTCCACCAGGCGTTTGAGAGGAGTGTAACATAATAGTTATATTTTGGTGGTCGGTAACAGAATAAAAAGAATAGGAGGGGAGAGACTGAGTTCAAAAACAGAGACCTCGAAGCTGGTGGGGGGTGAGGGTCCTCAGGAGAACCTGCTGGTTTCATGTTTCCAGTAAGAACAGAGAAAGACAGCAGCACATATCCAAAAGGCCTGTGGTTTATTTTCTTTATTTATTTATTTTTTTACCGTGTCCTGTCTGGCTGTGAAGCAAGCAGAATTGATGTCTGAATGCTGGCGACAAGCCTTACAGATTTATTCTCAGGCGGAGCATCAAAGCGTTTGCTTTTAATGTCACGCCTGATACTTAAAACTTTATTGTTATTGTTGTTGAATGCTTTGTAATTCCGACCAGACACGGAGTCAGAGGTGAAAGAGAAAGGAAAAGAAAAGGTGGGGAGAGAGAGGGGGGTGGGGGGGTTCCACAAAAATAAACAATGAACAAGAGTCTGCTTCTAGACCTGCAGAAAAAGACAAAAAAAACAAAAGGACAAAAAAAAAGGACACAACAACAATACAACAAGATCTAGCTATCACTGCGTCAACTTGATGAAAAAAAATATATATAATCAACATTGCTTAACTGAAGAATCACGATAATAAATCACAGTGCATTAAGTGCCCACCATAGTCTTAAGACCTGTGTTGAACGTGCCCAAGCCCATACTTTTGAGAGCACCATGTGAGCACCTGTGTGTGTACACGCGCTTGTTTATTTAAGGTTTCTCTATAGGAGCGTCCAACAGAGAGTGTGAGGGACCACAGATCCGCCCCCCAAAGATGCGCAGGAGACGGGGGGAGCTCCAAGTCCCAGAGATCCAGGCGCTGCCCCAGAACACAGGAACCCCAAGGAGACTGCAACCAGGAAGGCCCCCGCCCCCCTCGAGAGGCACAGAGGATCGCCCCGGGGGGCCACAACCAGCAGCCGGCAGAGTCCCGGG
>SSNQ01033070.1:0-13779 GCA_006942095.1 Nothobranchius kuhntae | reverse complement strand
GCATTAAATTGCACATAAAAAAACATGACCATAAATGGTAAATAGGCAATGCAAGAGGCAAGTAACAAAAACATTTTGTTTAATTTCAACATTTGAGTGAACACGAAAAATTATGAGCAGGTCACTGTTACAGTAATGGTAGTAAACACTACTTAGACAAAATGCCAGAAATTTACACTGTTAGGACTTATGGAAAGTGGAAACACTTTCATAGGAAATAATGTCATCAGTATCCTCTTACAAATGTCATATTTCCCACTTTTTGGGACAAATCAGAAATGTTTTATTGTCCCAAAAGCTGGGAAATTTGTTTGCTGCAGCAGAAGTGTAACAAGTAAAATGGAATCAGATTGATGTATGTACAAATTTACTTGAAATACACATTTACATGATTAAATATGTATAATAGGTATGTGTGTTGAAATTAGTTTTTACAGTTATTGCACATTAAACAATGTACACGTTATTAAACAAATGTCCCGGTTTGTGGGACAACCAAGGATTTCTGATTCTGATTGTCTTGTTTACAGAAATGTAATGTACAGCTTACCTCTGCACCCAGCTGCTGTTCTCCCTGTCCAAACGTCCTCCGTTTCTTTGTTGGCTGCTGCACTGATGCACTGCATTCCTCAGTCAGAGAATGAATGGAGTCCCCAATGAGACACAAGTTCCACATCCACCTTCTGTGGATCCCAGCCGTTTTGAATAACAAACACAGAAAGCAAAATAACGCATTAGCGTGATTGCATCCAGCTAGCCACTGCTTCCTGGTGTACCAATTTTGGGAGAAGCGTCGTATGTACAGTTTACCCTTCTCCTTCTCCTGCTGGCTTATCTTTACGTCGGGCTGATCTGGGCCAAGCTCTTTGACATTAAGTTTTTCCACCATAGTTCTCCTCTCGAACGTATGCTGGAGAAGAGACCGAACTGAATTCAGTGGCTGCTGAGATCCGGTATCCATGTTGTAGGCGCACTGGCGTCCATGTCTACGTCTGCGTCATGACCGTCACGAGTCACGACCAAAAACGTGCTGGAGTCGAGACTCTCCACGTTCTACCGAACACCAACGAAAGCCTTGGCGGTAGCTCTATCGCCCATCATGCTTCTGAAACGTTCTGAAACAACGTCGACGCTGATTGGATACATTCCCATTCCTACCCTTTGATTTTCTTGTCAGCAATTGGACAGCTGGTCTCGTCCTGTTTGGGCGATTGAAAAACAGCACACAACCTCTACCGCTCAGCAGAGACCGGCAGAGACCAATATGATATATATATATATATACAGTTGTGGTCAGAAGTTTACATACACTTGTAAAAAATATAATATAATGGCTCTACTGAGTGTCCCGTTATTTCTAAAGCTCTGATTTTTCTCTGATAGAGTGACTGGAACAGATAATTCTTTGTCACAAAAAACATTCATGAAGTTTGGTTCTTTAATGTCTTTATTATGGGTTAACAGAGAAAAGTGATCACATTTGCTGAGTCACAAATATACATACAGCAGTGCTAATATTTGGTTACATGTCCCTTAGCCATTTTCACTTCAATTAGGCGCTTTTGGTAGCCATCCACAAGCTTCTGGCAAGCTTCTGTTTGAATCTTTGACCACTCCTCTTGACAGAATTGGTGAAGTTCAGTTAAATTTGATAGCTTTCTGACATGAACTTGTTTCTTCAGCACTGTCCACATGTTTTCAATGGGGTTTAAGTCAGGACTTTGGGAAGGCCATTCTAAAACCCTTATTCTAGCCTGATTTAGCCATTCCTTTACCACTTTTGATGTGTGTTTGGGGTCATTGTCCTGTTGGAACACCCAACTGCGCCCAAGACCCAACCTTCGTGCTGATGATTTTAGGTTATGTTGAAGAATGTGAAGGTAATCCTCCTTCTTCATTATCCCATTTACTCTCTGTAAAGCACCAGTTCCATTGGCAGCAAAACAGCCCCACAGCATAATATTCCCACCACCATGCTTGACTGTAGGCATGGTGTTCTTGGGGTTAAAGGCCTCACCTTTTCTCCTCCAAACATATTGCTGGGCATTGTGGCCAAAAAGCTCGATTTTTGTTTCGTCTGACCACAGAACTTTCCTCCACAAGGTCTTATCTTTGTCCATGTGATCAGCAGCAAACTTCAGTCGAGCCTTAAGGTGCCGCTTTTGGAGCAAGGGCTTCCTTCTTGCATGGCAGCCTCTCAGTCCATGGAGAGGCAAAACACGTTTGACTGTGGACAATGGCACCTGCGTTCCAGCAGCTTCTAATTCTTGGCAGATCTGTTTTTGGTGATTCTTGGTTCACTCTTTACCCTCCTGACCAATTTTCTCTCAGCAGCAGGTGATAGCTTGCGTTTTCTTCCTGGTCTTGGCAGTGATGAAACAGTGCTATGCACCTTATACTTACAAACAATTGTTTGCACTGTTGCTCTTGGGACCTGCAGCTGCTTTGAAATGGCCCCAAGTGACTTTCCTGACTTGTTCAAGTCAATAATTCACTTTTTCAGATCCATGCTGAGCTCCTTTGACTTTCCCATTGTAGCGTTTGTGGGCGTTTGTATCCAATGAGCCCTATTTACCTGGCCTAAGAGAAGTCACCAGCTGTAGTCACTCATAATCACTCACAAGAAGTTAAGAGGCCATGCTATGAAGCTCAGTTCACTGACACGTTTCTAAGTCACCAAAATTGCTAGTTCATGTTGCTGTATGTATATTTGTGACCCAGCAAATGTGATCACTTTTCTGTTAACCCATAATAAAGACATTAAAGAACCAAACTTCATGAATGTTTTTTGTGACAAAGAAGTATCTGTTTCAATCACTCTATCAGAGAAAAATCAGAGTTTTAGAAATAACGGGACACTCAGTAGAGCCATTATATTATATTTTTTACAAGTGTATGTAAACTTCTGACCACAACTGTATATATGATTTATTTTTGTTACAAAACACACAATTAACTTAGAATATGTGATTATTGTTAATTTTATTTATTTATTTTTTAAAATAAAAATTAAAACAGTGGGGAAACTGGGAGGGCGGCGCCCTATCGCCCTCTACTGGCCAGCCGCCACTGCTTCGCTGCATTTCTCGGTTGTAACGAGTGGTTATTTCAAAGTTGCTCTTCCATCAGCTAGAATCAGCAGGGTTTTTCCTGCATTCAAATTTGCGTGGTGGCCGCTTCCAGCTATTTTTGTGCCGCCCCAGCCTGATTTCACTCTGCCCCCAGCTATATAGTTGTTATTGTAACTGCAGTTGCAGCACTGTGCCACTACAGAGGCAATGCATCAGCAGCGGTGCACCGAAAAGTGCTGAAACCGCTGCAGAAAAAGAGCAAAAATTGCTTTTCTCGCTAGTTACATATCTATGGTTGGTGCTATTGATGTCCTGATTTTCCCCCATGCTCTTCCATATCGGAGTAGGGCTGTAACTGTCTGTGCGTGTCTATTTTTAAATGTAGCACTGGTGCAACATCTTTGAATTACTATTTTCCTCAGAACTTTATTGAACAAAGGTAAGTTACTTATGAGAAAATGCTTTTTACTGGTGCACAGTGTGGTCATCTGGATGCAGTGGAGGAAAATAAAGGAACCAGCAAAGGCACAATGGCAGAACCGGTCCAAAGTTTGAGATCAAAAGTGCAGCTACACGCAGATTGGCTAATGCTAAAGCTAACGGGTAGCAGTCTCGCAATCAAGTGGCGCACAGAAAAATATATGATGATGATCATAAAACTAAGAAAGACTAAACTCTACAAGCGGATCAAAAGTCCCCACCATCCTGTTTATTCCGCATCCTGCAGCGCTACGGATCAGAATCGCTGCAGATACGAGTCACATTACTGCTCCAAGTCTAAGGCACTAAGGCAAACCGTTGTAGTATATAATTCACAAACACTTCTATCTTTAAACATAAACTGGATTATTGCCAACTCTTACATAATAGACATGCCACCGTTACATTGTTAGGAGCAGAAATTAAATGTTATCACCATTTACAATACAAATGCATGTTAATGAAATGCATTATATTTTACTGGATATATTTATGTGTCATGTGGACTAAGATGAGTGTTATTAATACAAACCTAACATGTTACTGAAATGTAGGTCAAATATATGAAAATATTTTAACTATAAATATCAGATGGAAAAAGGAACTAAACACCAATCTAATGCATGTTATTGAGCCTTTCATAATAAGAGTCTATTTCAGCCTGAAAATTTTGTTGTTTTATTTCATATTTTTTAGCAGCAAACCAGTTTTGTTTCACTTGAAACATTGTCAAATGTAATATTCTATTAATCAACAGAAGCTTAGATTAGAACACTTAAAGAAAAAATATTTGGCCTTTAAAACAGTGAGGCAGTTGAATGCGCAGAGTACGCATGTGCTGGTGCATGGTCAGGATGGTACCACCTCTGCCTCAGTTTGAGCCAGGAAAAACCCTGATCAGTCGGCCCATTCTCCTCTGACTGCTAGCACCTACATACAGAAAAAAATCTATCAATGTTGTGTAAAATAAAATCAAAGAATACTGACACAGAACATAGTACACAAAAATAAAAGCATATAAAGTACAGTTATTTACTTTAAAATATAGAACAAAGATAAAACAGCACAGAATAGGTATACTTAAAAATACATTTTGAATAAATTTAACACAGTACAGTAAGACCTAGCAGAGCACAGATGCAAGGATAGGTTAACGGAAGGCATCATGAAAAAGTTGTTTTTAATTAGTTTTCAGACCTGCGGAGAAAAAACCCCACAAGATGCAGAAAAAAGGGATAAACCTCCAACCTTCATATTGTCAGCAATAAACACAGCAAAATTTAACTTTCATGACCAAAAAAAACCCCATAAAAATTATTCGGTAAATCAGGAGAGCAGGAACAAGTCTTGTTTCTGATTTTACATTTTTTATTTAAATTCAAACTATTTAGACTTTTGTGTCTTCATCACATTTAGCTTGTATTTTATATATCATCAGCTTTACAGGTTAGCTGTTTCTCTGTGCTTAAAAAGCTGTTACCAACCTCTAAAAAAATTACAGAATCATTCACATGAAGTAGATTTGTTATTCATTATCTGGAAGTATTTGATTAGTTTAAAAATTCTAAATATGTTTTGTTTAATTTGGTTTTCAGAATGTCACTAGTTTACTTATAAAAAAATATATTGATGTACAACAACTTGTGAATACAATGCTTGTTAATATAGTAAGTATAGCATGTTTAACATAAGCACATTAACACATGGAAAGTAGCGATGTAAATAAATCATATGGCAGTAATTCTGCTGTACTTTCATTGTGTAAAAAAAGCTCACGGGCCAAAAAAGGTTGGAGACCCCTGAAATAGATCGTTCAGCCCTAGTGGATGCTTAGATGATTGTTTAAAGTTTCCTTTCGGCTAAATCTTCATCCACAGAGCTCACAAGCAAAGGCTTCTGTCATTTATGGACTCCCATGTGTTTGTTTAAATTGGTCTTTTCGCTAAATCTTTTTCCACAGAACTCACATGTAAAAGGCTTCTGTCCTGTGTGGACTCTCATGTGTGCGTTTAAATTTCCCTTTACACTAAATCTATTCCCACAGAGCTCACAAGCAAAAGGCTTATCTCCTGTGTGGACTCTCATGTGTGTGTTTAAATTTGTCTTTTCGCTAAATCTTTTTCCACAGAACTCACAAGCAAAGGGCTTCTCTCCTGTGTGGACTCTCATGTGTTTGTTTAAACTTCCCTTTACACTAAATCTACTCCCACAGAACTCACAAGCAAAAGGCTTATCTCCTGTGTGGACTCTCATGTGTGTGTTTAAACTTCCCTTTTCACTAAATCTATTCCCGCAGAGCTCACAAGCAAAGGGCTTCCCTCCTGTGTGAACTCTAATGTGTTTGTTTAAACTTCCCCTTTCACTAAATCTATTCCCACAGAGCTCACAAGCAAAAGGCTTCTGTCCTGTGTGGACACTCATGTGTTTGTTTAAACTTCTCTTTTCACTAAATCTATTCCCACAGAGCTCACAAGCAAAGGGCTTCTGTCCTGTGTGGACTCTCATGTGGGTGTTTAAATTTGTCTTTTGGCTATATCTTTTGCTACAGAACTCACAGGTGAAAGGCTTCTGTCCTGTGTGGACTCTCATGTGTCTGTTTAAATGTGATCTTATGCTAAATGTTTTTCCACATATATCACAAGCAAATGGCTTCTCTCCTGTGTGGACTCTCAAGTGTGTGTTTAAACTTCCCTTTTCACTAAATCTATTCCCACAGAGCTCACAAGCAAATGGCTTCTCTCCTGTGTGGACTCTCATGTGTTTGTTTAAAGTTGACTTTAAGCTACACTTCTTTCCACAGAGCTCACAAGCAAAAGGCTTCTGTCCTGTGTGGACTCTCATGTGTGTGTTTAAATTTGTCTTTTGGCTATATCTTTTGCTACAGAACTCACAGGCGAAAGGCTTCTGTCCTGTGTGTACTCTCATGTGTGTGGTTAAAGTTGATTTTAAGCTAAATTTCTTTCCACAGAGCTCACAAGCAAAAAGCTTCTGTCCTGTGTGGACTCTCATGTGACTGTTTAAAAGTGTCCTATGACTAAAGGATTTGTTGACAGTCCTAAAAACTGACTCAGAACACCTGTTCTCATTCCAGTCATTGTCTCGGTCTCCAGTTTCAGACCCAGAGTCTGACAGCTCAGAGTCTAGAGTTGCATCATCATCATCATCATCATCATCATCATCATCATCTCCAACGTCAGTATCTGAAGAATCATGAGTCAGTTCATGAGGGTTCAGATCTGGGTTCCGGCTAGTTTCTAGTCCACCAGTTTCTGCTGTCGTCTGGTCAGCTGAGCTGCTGGTTGAAACATCTCTGTCTTCTATTTGCTTCTGATGAAGCTGTGAGAACAGAGGCTTCTCTTCATCATCCTCACTCTTTATAGAAGCAACAGAGAATGGAAACCTGGCAGCATCAGTCTCCTCCTTCAAACTGAGATGTGCCCCTTCCATACTGGGCCAGAGTTTCTCCTGTTCCTCCTTCATGTGGAGAAAATCTATGTCCTGCTGGTTGACACCAGCGCTATGTTCTTCTAGAGCTTCTTCTTTAACCAGCACCATCTGTTGAAAAGCTGTAGGAAACACAGAAATGCATGATGTGAATTACCGACGGCTGTAACTGTGTTTTCAAACATATAAAAGGAGCCCTGATAAACGGCCAAGTAAAAGACGCATAATAACACCTATTATAAAAAGACCTTTTTTCCCTGCACACTGGACAATCAATTTCCCTCTGGGATTAATAAAGTATTTTTGAATTGAATTGAATTGAATTGGACCAGGACATGAAAATTCAATGAGCTGCATGCTGACTAGAAAATTTGCCCTTATAGCCTGGTGATGTGTGTGTTTGTGTCTGCGTGCGTCTTACAGTCGCTGTGAGGTCACATTTTTCACCTCTAACATGGGGACATAACCCTCTGGGGTCCAGGGTGTAATTTGCTGTTTTTGACTAATTTAGTTTTCCTTTGTATTTCCAAAATAAAAGTCATAACCACTGCCTTATGTGGTATCAATCTTTTCAGCACAACCTGGGCTTTATGAATTCATACTTATTTTTTATATTTGGACATAAAGGGGTTGCATTTAAGACCTTAAATCACTCAAAAACATAAAATCCGAATTGGAAAAAAGTTGTTTATTTTACTGTGAAACCAACAAACATTTATGACGAATGTTTTTTATAATTTAGAATGGTAATCTAGACTGTACATTTATAAAAAATATGAGTAAATATAGCAAATACAAATAATAAAAAAAAAATTATTAGCCCTCTGGGGTCCAGGGTGTAAATCACCGTTTTTGACTAATTTTGGTTTTTCTTTTGTATTTTCTAATAAAAACAATAAATATTGCCATATGGGGTATCATTTTTTTCAGGACAACCTGGACTATCTGAATGTATACGTATTTTATTAATTTGGCAATAACGTACATGCATTTTGGAGTGGGGAGTGGCTCTATCTCACGCCGCTGAGATCAAGATCTGACAGCTGCGCGGCGCCGCCCACTCCTCTTGTTAGATCTCCGAGGAGCTGGATCTCTGTCTTCATCCTCTACCTCATCATGACCCAACTCTTCTATGAGGAAGGATGGATCTGCCACATCGTCATCAACATCCTCGCTATTTGCCTCAGACTCCGGCTGTGAGTCTCAGTCCACTTCCTCTGCTTCCAGTTCAAAAAACAGCCGTACTATCTGAACTGCCTGGTGGACATTTATCCTTCTCATCATCCTTTATATAAGCCTAATAAAAGCCTACTAAACTGCAGCGACAATATATCTGTCCGGATCGCTCCAAAATATGAAGTTTACCGTGAATATCTGTCTAATTAGGCCAGAGCAGCAAAAGCGCTGCAAAGGCCTCTTGTTTTTGCTCTGTTTATTATTTATTATTCTTAGCCCGCTTTGAATGGCTTTTTGGGGACCTTATCATACTCCAAAACTCACAATATTTTGCAAACTTGTCAGGTCTGGTGAAAAATTTGATATTTTACAGGTCCCAAAAAAATCGCAAAGAAAATGGCTGAACAGCGCCCCCTACAAAGTGAAAAATACTCCTCTCCATAAAGCTTAGTTTATCGTACAGTTATGAAATTTTGTACACTTGTAGTACTCAACAGTCCACACAGAAAAGTCTCTTGCAACCATGGTCAATATCAAACAGAAAGTCGGTCATTTTGGGTTGAAATGGCGATTTTTAGCCGCTTTGCCGTTTTTAGGGTCCATTTCTGATTGGATTGCTCAATCATTTTTCGCACGATCGTCTCAAAAATTGTGTAAAATTGCTCAGAAGGGATGGAAGAACAAAATGAGACAAGGATTCTGAGTTTTCATATATGTTGAAGGGGCGGGGCCAGGCCTCGAAGTTTGACTACTTGTGGAAAAAAATTTAAATTCCTATAACTTCATAACTGAATGGAACAGAGTTACAAAAAATTCTGTGGTCATTCGTCATCCACCCACAAAGTAAACAGAATGGTCGGATGATATCACACACGCCCCGCCCCCTCAGGACCAAAAAGGTCAAGTTTTACTGTGATAGGTCCCAAATCGCCCCATTTCACTTAATCATCACAAATTTGTAGCTGGTAACTCAAGACAAGTGGGGGTTGCGTGGTGTCACTTTATGGATGTTTTCTGCAGAGGGCGGGGCTGTGGCGGCGCGGCAAAATTAGGCGTACTGCCGTGGCCTTACGTTTGCCTCCCATTTCATCATTTCTAAAGATATTGCCACGAAACTTGGGGTGAGTGATCCTACTCCGGCCCCCCAAAAAATCTGATGTGAAAATCCGGTGGGCGTGGCCTATTTTCTGAAATAGCGCCCCCTAGGACCATTAAAACTGTCAGCCCCAAGCCATGCTTTGACTGAGGATCACAAAATTTGTTACACTAATGTAGTGTCTCAGGACCTTGTAATGAAATGTAATGAAATGGATTACAGTTTTTTAATGAGCCATAAGGTGTGGGATTCCATAGGAAATATGGAATTCATCTTACGGATCGGTGAAGTATTTAAACCAGAAGATTGGGTCTTTTAATTGCAGGGATTAGATAACCGTTGCATATTCACTCAGAGACAACCGAATAGAGAGAGTCAAGTTTAAAAGTTAAGAATTTTATTACTAACAAATTAAACTAGACTGACTTCAAAACTAAATGTATAGTGTAACTAAAATGGATGGGATGGTGAATGGATGACGTGTGATGTAAAATAAAAACCAACAAATCAGAAGAAGTGATTGTTCTGACGGGAACTGAAGATGTTGTTTTCGCATTAAGCTTTGGTTAGGAAGTTCAGAAGCACATGAGACACCATTTGCCGGTCTACCTACCCTTCGGGAAATCCTCTGTAGATCAGGAATATCGAGGTCCAGTGGACCCTCTCTGGAACCGAGCCAGTAGGAAAAGCTGCGGTTCCAATCAAACCTGTCTTGAGTTACTTCCGGGCACACAACAAGTTATTGGCATCTGGTGAGACCCAAGTCTGGGTCCGGAAGGTTGAGCTTTTGTTCTGAAAGGAACTGTTGTCGCTGGTTGGTATAGCGACTGGATTTTTCAGCTTGTCGTTGTTCTTTCGGTTAAAGAGTTTTAGATCAGGATTGGCCACTCCGTCAAATTCTCTGGAACGCTTTGAACGGGCGTTAGAGCTGACAAAAAAAGTCTCTTGGAGCCAAGTGCAAAGTCGCACAGGAGGTCGGCCATTTTGGTCCAAGTACTCGATTTAGTGGTTTTCGCACACGTTTGGAGAATGATGCCCCATCGCCCTTTTCACCGATTGCCTTCAAACTTCTGCTATATACTCCTAAGACATAGGGGGAAAAATTCAACCGTCTGATTTTTCAAAAGTTGTGGGCGTGGCAAAGCCTCAAACTTTGACCCGTCGCCACGCCACTCTTTTTTCACAGCTCCCTATTGGTCTCCTTTTACCCAATCACCAGCAATCTCTGGCAAATAGCAGTAGAACACTTGAGATCACTTGGTCTCCAGTATTGGCAGGTTTCGAAAAAAGGCGGGGCTTTGGGAGCATGGCGAAAATCGCCATCACACCATGGAAATACGTTTGCCTCTCATTTCTTCAGTTATCGTGATATCGCCACGAAACTTCTGGTGAGTGATCCTAGTCTGAGCCCCAATAGAAATGGACAGCTGAAGTTTGTGGGCTTGGCCTATTTTCTGAAATAGCGCCCCCTAGAGCCATTAAAACTGTCAGCCCCAAGCCAGGCTTTGACTGAGGATTACGAAATTCGGTACACTAATGTAGTGTCTCAGGACCTACAAAAAAGTCTCAGTGCAAAGTCGCACAGGAAGTCGGCCATTTTGGTCCAAGAACTCAATTTAGTGCTTTTCGCACACGTTGTTTTGAGAATGATGCCCCGTCGTCCTTTTCACCAATTGCCTTCAAGCTTCTGCTATATACTCTTAAGACATAGGGGAAAGAAATTCAACTGTCGGATATTTCAAAAGTTGAAAGGTGTGGGCGTGGCTAAGCCTCAAACTTTGACCTTTCGCCATTATATTACTTGACTTAACTCCCATGTGCATGATCAGATCTATATCAAACTTTGTCTGTGGGATCACTGACCACATCTCAAGACAATGACAATGTGGACAGCTGGCATCACCTAAGCCCCGCCCCCTGACTACAGGAAGTCTACAGTTTTATGATGAAATGCCCATATTTGTCCCCTCTAATTTAGTCAATAGGGATGAGCCAGATACTCGTTTCAGATTAGTATCCGGTACGGATAAAGCATTTTTGACGAATACGAGCATGAAACGAGTAAAACTCGTAAATATCTGTAATCGTGCTGAAGGAAAATCCTCATTGGGTAACTGACTGTCTTCACGCTCTGTGATTGGCCAGTCACATAGAGCGCCCACACCTCCCTACACACAAAACTCTCTAGCCGGCCGGGAGCGCAGTCCGTCCGGCTCATCCACGCACACACACAGACAGTAACGGATCTCGCTGTGATTGCTTCACTGTTGCTAACGTTTCTTCAGTTTTCCCTAGGTTTTCTTCAGCTCGCCTCTTTTTCGGTTGAATATTTAAAGTTACTTTTATCCTAACTTACCTGGTGCATTTGACAAGACAGAGCTGACGTGAAGCCTCAGTCACTATCTCCGCTCCGTTTTTTAAAATTTTTTTTTACTCCCTCTCTCTCCCTCTCACCCTCTCTATCTCTCTCAGACACATTCACCTCAATCCACATTGTTTTGTTTGACTTTGTGTGGGGCAAAATGCCAAGAACGTTAAGAAAAAAATCAGTTTAATCAAATTAAAATTAAAAAATTATATACAAAGTTGTGTCTGGTTCTAGCATTTCATATTTCCTAGTTCCTACTGCATGAGTTCAGATGTATTAATCCATGCACTTAAATATTAATGTTCTGATTTTATTGAAACACTTATTCTGCAATAGTTCCTTTACTATTGTGATCAAAATATTTAATCTGAATTCTGAGGTTGCTTTGTAAATAGTTTTCAAATAAACAATACACATATCAACTTCTGATCAATCCATATCAATTTCAGACTTAAAAAAAATATATTAATGTAAACCACACCCACTCCCGGTTAAATCACGCCCACTTCCGGGTTATGCCACGCCCATTCCGAGTACAGATACAGATAATTTAGTTGGTTGAACAGATACAGATTGTGGTGTACTCGCTCATCCCTATTAGTCAACGTTACACTAAGGTCATGCACTGTCTTCATGATGCTGTAATGACCATTTAGATCTGATAGCTTTCCAGAAAGGGAGGGGCTTTGATGCCATGGCGAATTCTGGCGTGACGCCTTGACCTTACGTTTGATTGTAACTTCCACAAACGGCCTCCGATTTGCCCGAGACTGAACATGGCAATCAACAATCATGCCCTTTAGCAAACAAGGTACAAACAGTTGGTGAACGTTGTATGATATCACCACAGCGCCCCCTCAATACCTTTAAAACTGTAATAACTCCTACAGATGAGGTCATAACTGCACCAAACTTGCTATGTGTCATCACACAAAGGCACCCAACACAATCCTGAGGTAATTGGTTGATATTGCTTTAGCTCTGCCCCCTGACAGATATTAGGCCCTGAATTACACATGCATGATGCAATTCACACCAAACTGCACACAAATGGCAATTATCAACCTACAAACTTCTTCATGGAATATTTCCTAAATTTGGGACAGCACCCCCTTGATACAATAAAACCTTTGTAACTTCTTCAAAAAAGCTCCAAACTATATCAAACATGGTGGGAGTCATCACACAACTGCAATCAACACATGTAGGTGCTCACTTTTTCAAATCATTTTAACTCCGCCCACTTACAGCCTTTTGTCTCTAGATGACCCATGCAACGTTGGATTGATGCCAAATTACCGGAAAACCATCTTTGATGACCAAAGATGACCTCTATAGGATTTAGTTGTAAATGGTCACAGCGCCCCGTACAGAAACTTAACCTTCAATAACTTCAAAAACGTGGTCAGAATAGCATTAAAGTTGGTCTGTGTCATCACACCACCAGTGTGGTGTAACGTGAGGAAATATGGGTTTCTATCACAAAGGTGGTGCTGGACGCAGCTAGGTCAAAGCTGGGTCATTGAGAACTTTCACCCACAGATTAAGTCCTGAACGCCAGCGAGTCTGGGAGGAAACCATAACATCAACCACCTGCAGTCTACCAGAAGATGTGTTTACATGAGTTGTACCCAGACCAAGTCAAAACATAAAGTTTAAACTTCTTTTTCTTGATTTTAATGTTAAAATAACCATTATCATTTTGCTCATTATAAATGTGTTTAATCAAATGAATGGTTCTTATGCTTTGTGGTAATTATAATGGATTAATGAATCCACACTTAAGTAGATAATGTTGAATGTTTGGTACTGACCTTCACACTCAAGCACACAAACACCCACACACACCTTCCCACAGTAAAATCCAGACACATTTGATGACGCAAATGTTTTGCTTTGAGAAGAGAGAGGTTTTTGGTAAGTTTCAGTCTTTTGAGTCAGTTCGTGTTGGGCAACGAAAGAGTGTGGACCTGAAAACCGAAAGGGGGGGGCAGAGCCGGCTGGCTCGTTCTTTCCCCCCTTTCACGCTGTTTCTGCCACGCCAGGCAGAATAGCTGAATCGCAACTAACGCAGACTCACTACCGAGTCTTTTGATTTCTGAGTGAATTAACTTAAGAAAGCGCGTCGACAAAACGCTTTACCA
>SSNQ01033069.1:0-13764 GCA_006942095.1 Nothobranchius kuhntae | reverse complement strand
TGTCATTTCCTGAATTACAAATCAAAGCGTTGGCTCCAAAAACACTAAAACGTTGATGAAAACATAATTAGGTTTTTATTTTAGGAGTTGAAGTAGTAAACAACCAAGATGTGAGGCATAAAAAAAATACACCCAAGCAGCCCCTAAAGCCTGCCTGACAGCACCAGGAAGGAGGATGGAGATAACTGGAGAGCAATTTAATTGCTGCAGTGGCTGATTGGGTGAGTGCAGACAGGTGTGCTGAGTGCTAACAACAAGCAGGTGTGATAAACCAAAGATAAGAAAAGGTAGCTGTGGGGGTGTTTTCAGATTAGATGCACCACAAATCCAAAACAAACAAGAATAAAAGCCAAAAAAAAATCACAAAATTAACCCTTTTGATGCAATTTTACTGAGGCAAATAAAACATTCTTTTGCAGATTTAGAATCTTCCAAGCTCCCAATTCAGTCTGCTAAATCCATGTGATGAAAGCTTGTGTGTGTTTTCATTATTTCCATGCACAACAAAAGAAACAGGAAATGGGCGAGCATCGGGTACTTAACCCTGCCTCTGAGACATAAAGACTTTCATGATAAGGCTTGACAGCAGGGGGTGATTTTATGTTCACCAGTGACTTCTCAAATGCTGCACGGAGGAGATAAAGTCTCAGTTTAAGCTGACTCCAATTCTAAATTAGCTCCAAATCTAATAACTTCTCCCATGATTTAATTCCTCCACATGAGGAAAGTCATTACCCAGTATCACCACAGCATGTCAGGAATCTGGGATGAGGTGGGCTCTTTTTTTAAAGGCATCTGGGAAAAGAAGGAAACATGCTTTCCCCACCTTGTCATGGCTCAATAACATGGCAGCACAGAGCAAACAACAACTAGCACCAGCTGCATTATGTGTGCGACCTAATTTTACCCTAATCTTCCTGAGCTTTTACCAAAGTCCCAGAAGGCACAGTGGAACGACAGCGTTTCAGAGCACGCAAATTTGAAGGCTGCCACGCTTAAAGTGAAAAGCAAAAATTACTCATCTGAAGTCGCTTTCTGTTGTCTTGGAGCATTTGTGTTCTGAACACAGGTGATGAATTTTACTTGTTTCCAAGGCAATTTGACTTGTATAGTTCCTTTAGATCGATTCCAGTCCTGAAACTGGCAGAGTGGCTCGCCTGTTTCAAGGTATCGACAGAGAAAACAAATCACTGCTTTGTAAGAAGTCAAAGGCTTATTTTCACACCCAGAAGACACACATTTTACTCTCTGAACCGATTGTTTTGCTGTAGTGTTAAGCACTTTGACTCATTTAAAACCAAAGTTTCTTTGATATTTATAAGAAAATTCAACTGAAATAATTGTATGAGATGCAGTATTTGTAAAATGTACTATTTTATCCCAGTTTGAGGCAGCTTTAGCATGATTGGAATGATCATTTTGAATACAATGATAATCTGTACTGAATGCAGGTACATTATAATGTTGTCCATGCATTACTAAAGCTGACTAAACTCACATGATGTTGATTTAACCATTTCGTATGGTCCAAAAATGTGTTTTAAAGTCACACAATGCAGTTTCCTGCTCCCCTGCCCTACTGGTTGAAAGTGGAATTCAACTGTTATGAACAACTATTCTGTGGCTAGTGCTAACAACAAGCTAACACTAACACGAGCCATGATCCACACTGTTGGACAAAAATATTGTTACTTACAAGCCCAGTAGCAACAAAGCCAGGTCACCACCAGTCCATGATTTTGTAGCCTCCTTTAGCTCTCTCAAATAAGCGTAGGCATTGCTGATGTTCACTCTGGTTTTAGCTTGTTGCTTCACCTCAGACTTCTTCTTAATCTTCTTCTTGTGCTTTTGATTGAAAACTGGTAAACTGAGAATGCTAACCGCTAGCATAACTCATCCACTATAACGTCCACTATTAAACGGCAGCTGATTGCTGCGGTACATTTTGCGGGTCTTTCGAGACATTTTCACGTTCGGTGGACAAAAAAGGTTACTCGTCAAAGTGAAGAAATGCTAAACTTGGAAAAAATTTCTTTACAGTCGGAATAAACCAACATTCAAAATATGAACGGTAAACAGCCTCTCATAAAGCCACAGGTAAGAGCGTAAATGTAACTTTTAGACACAAACCTTTTCAGAATAGCTGGATTAACCCTTTAATAGTTTCACTTTTTAAATGTTGCCAGCCCTTAAGTGTAAAAATGAGAAGTAATCTATGCTGTCAGAAGTCCTGCTACACTTGAAGAGAAATAACCCCCGAACAAGGCCAGATTATAATATGGGCAAACTGGGCACAGGCCCAGGGGCCCACAGCCACAAGGGGGCCCACGCTAGCAGCAGTCTTTTTTTTTGTCCAGCAGTCTTAACGTTGGAGAAAAAAGTGAACAAGTAATTAAAACTGCGCCCGCATTTTCTAAGGTAACACACATTTCTTTTAACAACGGTAGTTTTTGCATCTTTACTGCCTGCTTCAGCCCTCTCCCCCCTCCCCCTGCGCAGCGACCGCAAACTCACTGATGCGCTTGCAGCCTCTCAGAGTTCCCGCTGATCTAAACGTTGAAAGAACCATTTAATTTTCTGTTCCTCACTTCTGATTACCTTCAGTGGTATTTGTTTGCTGCAACCAGGACAATTGAATTTTTTTTTATTTGACTATTTTTCTGTCCTGTCTGTTCATTAGCTTCCTGGATCTCCTCTCAGTCCTGAAGAAAAACTGCTACCTGGCTTCATATTTTCACGTCATGAGTTACCTTTGAACTGCAGTTCTAAAAGATCTACCGACCGCAAAAATAGCGCAGTGTGCGCTGTGCGCCGGCCACACCGGTGCGCTCCAGGTGATGCGCTCACTCCGCAGCAGCGAAATGTATCAGACACAAATAAAAGACAGAAAGCATGAAAGGATATGAGCCGACATGCACGATCTCGTGTTAAATTTGTTTTTGAGGTGGCGACACTTTTGATACTGTTGCTGCGGCCGTTCTCAGGACGCATCTGTCTGGAGCGTGTCAACGATCAGAGCTTTTCGCCTCTCAGCTCAAAATAATTCCCAGAGAGTCCACATAGATAATGTAATATAAGCAGTACCAGGATCGTTTTTGGGCTAAAAAATAGTCTACAGTCCATCTTCCCTAATGTGTTTGTGGCCCTGCGGATTTTTCTAACTCTACCAGTTACAAATTGTGAAGGGGAACGATTATCACAAGTATAAAAAATGAACTCAGAACAACACAAAGTCAATAGCGCCCCAGTGCACTGTCACTGATGGCTTTTGAATCTCAGCTTGTCGGGACTCTGGACTTTGATGACCTTGTAAATGAATTTCCAAATAGAAAGCAGTTTTTCTGAAGGCAAGAGAGGAGACCAACAAGAGGAGACAAAAAGAGGAGTAAGGACACAGGAGTCAAGAGGAAGAAGGAAACAGGAGACAAGAGGAGGAAGGAGACAGGAGACAAGAAGAGGAATGAGACAGGAGACAAGAGGAGGAATGAGACAGGAGACAAGAGGAGGAAGGAAACAGGACTCAAGAGGAAGAAGGAAACAGGAGACAAGAGGAGGAAGGAGACAGGAGACAAGAGGAGGAATGAGACAGGAGACAAGAGGAGAAAGGAGACAGGAGACAAGAGGAGGAAGGAAACAGGAGACAGGAGACAAACAAAAACATGCAGATATTTCTTCTTTGCAACTTTTCAATAACTGTATAATCTTTTAAATAATCCTGCATTACTTTCTGTTGTAGTGTGACAGTGGGATCTCTTTTACAGCAGACTCTTGCCCCCACTGTCCCACAGATTGACAACATTTTTGTTAGTATAGACAGAAGACAAGACAGGAGCACTGTGAGGAAGAGAGAGACAGAAAATGAGGAGAACAGAAAGAAGACAGAGGAAGAAAGATATGTGAGTGGTGCACAGCAGGGGCCCTAAGCACATTGTGCCCAGGGGCCCCTACAATGATAATCCGGCCCTGCCCCCGAACCTGGATTAATGATGATAAATGTGGATAAATGACCTGCACTTGTATAGCACCTTTCAGAATCAGGACTCCAAAATGCTTTACACTACAGTGTATCATTATCTATTCACACACACACACACACACACACACACACACACACACACACACACACACACACACACACACACACACACACACACACACACGCACAAATATGTTAATACTGTCTGGTTGAATGTGAGGAAAGAGAACCCATTTAGAAAACACCCACTGGATTTTTTGTCAAATGAAACATTTTCAGAGAACAAGAGAATAAATCTAATCTGAATCACCAGAAGGCTTGTAAATATCACATGTTTTAAACAGATAAACTGATGAGAACCGTTAAAAACTCTAAACATGAAAGGTTTGATTAAAAAATGAAGTCATGTCCATTGCCATGCAGACAGAATCAAATCAAAACTTCAGCCAGCAGACATTGGTGGAGCTGGTGGAGGTGTTTAGCCTCTCCAGTTTGCTTCCAACCACTTTGCTACACCCGTCCCCACACGGTGTTTCTGTCGCTTCAAATCTAACTGACTAATCATGAAGAAATGCCACCAAAGTGATGTTTTAAGGAGCACTTTACACACTAGCGGAAGCAGACATGTTTCACAAGGATTTTTCGTCAATTGCTGAAAACAAATCAAGTCCTCCATCTGTTCTGAGACTTTTTACTCCAACATTTTAAAAGGTTGATCTTGTTGTTTACACTACCAAATGGTTTCTTTGTCTTTCCACTTTACAAGGATTTCTTGTCATTGTTTTTTAACAGCAGAGTCGAGTTGAATTTGTTTGGCACCAACTGAAAAAGAGAGAGCCTTTCATTATAAAAAAAATGTAGTAAAATGTCAGTTAGGGATGAAATTCCTATAGATTACAGCTGTGTTAATGTATCGCTACAGTGCTAGGCTGGTTTAAATCCTACCTGTCTGATAGATTTCATTTTGTAAATGCACATGACAAATCTTCATACTCCAGGGTTACTTGTGGAGTACCACAGGATACAGTGCTTGAAAAATTCTTTTTACTATATATATGCCTCCAGTTGGTCAAATAATTAGACAGCACTGTTATGCTGATGATACTCAGTTATATCTATCCATTAACCCTTATGAACCAATCGGTTAGTTAGATTACAGGCTTGTCTTGAAGACAAAAAATTGGATGACTCAAAACGTTCTGCTTTTAAATCAAGACAAGACGGAAGTTCTCATCTTTGGACCTGAAATTCAGAAAAGGAAATTGCTTAGTCAATCACCTGACCTGAATGGCATTAAATTAGTCTCTGAGAACAAAGTAAAGAACCTTGGTGTTATCTTTGACCAGGACATGTGATTCAAATCCATGTTAAACAGGTTTGTAGGATTTCCTTTTTCCACCTTCGGAGCATTGCTAAAATTAGAAGCATCCTTTCCAGGAGTGATGCTGACAAACTAGTTCATGCATTTATTACATCAAGACTGGATTACTGTAATTCATTACTCTCAGGAAGTCCACAGAATGTAGTTAAAAGTCTTCAGCTTGTCCAAAATGCTGCAGCTAGAGTTCTGATGAGAATTAAAAAGAGAGATCATATCTCTGCTGTCTTAGCTTCCCTACATTGGCTACCTGTTAAATTCAGAATAGATTTTAAGATCCTCCTTCTCACATATAAAGCTCTTAATAATCAAGCTCCAGCATACATCAGTAATCTGATTGTTCCATACGTTCCTAACCGAGCACTGCAGGTTTACTGGTGGTTCCCAGAATATCTAAAAATAGGATGGGAGGCAGATTTTTTAGCTATCAGGTTTTTTTCCTGTGGAAACCAGCTCCCAGCTTTGATTCGTGAGGCAGGCACTTTGTCTACTTTTAAGACTAGGCTTAAAACATTTTTATTTGATAGGGCCTATGGTTAAAATCTGATGTTAGCCCGGATCTGGACAAGTGGGGGAGTAGAGGGAGGTGGAGTGTACAGTCGGTAAAGACGGCTCTTCCTTGCCCTGCCTCCAACATGCCTCCATCTAAAAAGGCTAGGTTATCCAGAGTTATCTCTGTAGTTATGCTGCTATAGGCTTAGACTGCTGGAGGATACACTGACCACTTTCCACAATTGACTACTTCCTTCTACAATCTGGTCTTTAACTGTATTATTTCCTGCTATTTCAGCTGTTAACTTTATTTTCTCTAAGTCTTTTTCTCCCCAGAAGAAGCTACGACGATGTTCTGCTGAGCTGTGGTGGCCTCATGGAGGGGGGCCATCGACTAGCACACTGTTGCTAATCACTTAAACATTCTCCCTCTCCTGATAATAACTTTTTACTTTCCTTGACATTGAATGTGCTACTACTAGTTTACCCGTTTAATTATAGATTCACTAGGATAAATACAATAAAGTTTATCTCTCACCAAATAGAATATTAACTAAGAAATCACAATGTAACCATATTAACATTACTTGGTATATATGTTGTGTGTGTGTGTTGGGGGGGGGCTGGTGTTGGTGTACGCATGTGTCTGCTCTGTTTTCTCGATCGCCAGTGAGTCGTGGCGGAGGGCACTAGTCAGTGACGATGCAATTTGCTGGGTTCCTTATACAGGACACTTTTTTTCTGATTGGCTTAATGAACTGACCTGTATTGGAATGTTTATTATGTGAAGTGCCTTGAGACGACGCTTGTCATGATTTGGTGCTACATAAATAAATTTGAATTGAATTGAATTGTATCACAGATGTAAAAACTTAAAGTGACAGAATCTTTAAGCTGAATACGCCCTCTAAGTTCTGAGTCATGTGAGAACAATGAATGTCTCATTTTGAGCTGCATGTCAAGCGGAGTTCAATCAGTGATATGAAATGAATTTAGTATCGCCACCATTATGCTTATTGTGTTCCAGTAGCGGGTAGCAGCTGGGTAATCACACCTGTCTGCTGGAGGCATTTTTAATCAACAGCTACATGGAAAGTGCAACAAAGAAATCCTGTTAAATTTGAAACCCAGATGGAGACCATCCGGTGTTTAATGACCCTGTTCAGGAACGGCATTCTGTTTATGTGCCTCAGCCTCCAGAGTTATTCTTGAGTGTGTCACGGCTTTTAATAAAATCATGCAAAGTGATGAATTGTTTTTTATTGTATCATATACTCTTAATTTAGCCAGCAGTTCTTGTTTTGTCATCAGATTGTTTATATTTAGGCACTAACTTCCCACAAAAATAGACGTAATGTACTTTTACAAACTGCATGATGCTCAGCGGAGCAACGGCCCATCACAAGGGACCAAGACCTTACTAAGAATACACATGGTCTTGCACATTAGTACCAAAACTGATTCCAAGAAATAACAGCTCCATAGCATGACAAATGCCTTTGCATATGCGCAAAATATTTGTTGCAAAGTTTTAAAGTAATGGCGGCAGATTGGAGGCTCAGGAGGAGGGTGGTAACAGTGTTTCTAAGGTTAGGGGCTAGTGTGTACATGCATGGCTTGGTTGTTGGGAATTCGGAGAATTACTCGTCACGCCTCATTTTGGCTTCTAAACCGTAAAGTGATGCTGACAGCCTTAGTGATGGGGGAAGTTCTCCAAATTTGTTGCAACTCTTCCAAGTTTTTGTAGGTCATGAAGTGCATAGTGAGGTGTAAACTGGTTCACATTCCTGTCTGAATCAGTTGTGGGCAACAAATGTCCAGAAGTCAGCAGTCTAACTGGAAACTTTCCCATGGTCATCCAAAAGTTAGAAAGCGCTATTTTTGTGTTTCGCTTGTTTATTCAATACATTTGCAGGGTCTCTAATAGGAGTGAATGTCTTGTAAGATGTACACAGGAGAGAAAAGGCACAAATATGCCTGTTTCAGCAAGTCCAACTCAGCTGGAGGAGAAAGTAGCTCCTTGTTTCCTGATATTTGGACATCTCTCCTCTGATTGGCTAACAGCTACACAACTCTTCCACTGATTCTGTTTGCTCTGCAATGTTGATGTTTTATTCCCACAAATAACACAAGCCTGGAGGAGTTCCACTGTGTGGCGGAGTTGCTAATACTAATGGTTAGCTTATGACGTTTCCTGGACGTTAAACCACTTCTTGGGCAAGCCAAATGAGCATTTATTCTGATGTCAGGATATCAGCCAGAATTGTCATGAACATGTAAGCCATTTCTGTCCACTAGTTAACTAGTTAGCCATGTTTGTGTCAACTAGTTAAATATCGAGGGTGAAAATGTGCCCACTAGTTAACTAGTGACTGCAGAAATGCGCACTAGTTAACTAGTGAACACATTTAGGCTTCAGCAGTTAACTAGTTGACACAAAAACTGCTCACTAGTTAACTAGTAAAAGCAGAAATGCATACCAGTCAGCTACTTGAAGGTATTTGTCTCACTAGTTAACCAGTGAGGGTCAAAATGTGCACACTAGTTAACTTGTGGTAGATATAAATGTGCACTAGTTAACTAGTGAACACATTTTGGCTTCACTAGTTAACTAGTTGACACATAAATGGCTAACTAGTTAACTAGTGGACAGAAATGGCTTACATGTTCATGACAATTCTGGCTGATATCCTGACATCAGAATAAATGCTCATTTGGCTTGCCATACACAACAGCCGTCCCTGTCATGAAACAAGATGGGTGAGTCCATGAATGTTAAGGTACAATGTGACGTAGATCTGTCTTTTGGTCTTTTCAAATCCAAGTGAACATAATTTTGAAAGCACAAATAGTGACCATTTGAAAAATGATACAATTTAAAACCTAGGTTCTAAAAAAAATGCTGGATCCATTTTCTTCCAAAGCCACAGCCACCAATATATTTTAAAATATTTCTCCAGCCCTAAAATGGCTCCTCTGTAGTCTTAGCTTTTCTTCCCTGCATTTATGACCTCACCATACAAGTTGTCTGCATAATGTAGTAGCCTGTGGTTAGTTTGGCATACTTTAAATATTTCTGAACAGAGTTGGAATATTAAGAGGGTTTCTGAACAATAAAATTGCCAACCTGTTGTCAGTATTGCTCGGTCTCTTTACGTGCGAAGACTGCTGAACTCTCCAGGACTATTGCGCTTCAAATATGCATAAACAGCAATTAAACACACACACACACACACACACACGACCAGTTGTCCAAAGTTCTGGCTTTTAATGTTGGGAACGTGACTTTCTGGCACAGATATAAAATGTTGTAAAGTAGGCGACATCAACACATGCAACATAGACATTACAACACAGTGGATATATATTTATCTTTTTACCTTTAATATCTATAAAACTGTTTTAGGTCCTTTTGCATTTGCTAAAGCCCATTAGCTCTGAACCACATAAACACAAACAGACAAAAACATGCCAACCCTAACCCTCTTCCGCTTTTCACAAGTGGAAAATAATCAGTTTAGATGTGTTACTGGACAAGGAAAAAAATAAAAACTGGGTCTTCTTAGACAGGATCGGCTGAAAAGCTGTTATGCTCAACCTGATAGTTCATAGTTTTAGAAATCGATGACAAAATAGTTTTTTGTGCCAATCTATGGAAAGAAGTGAAGTAGATGTGATAAATAAGGATACTTTGATAAGTAAGCTACTTCTTTTGTGTGCTCATACTGTGTTTTTGTCTATAAACCATTGTTTAGTTCTTTTCTTACACTGTTTAGTAAAAATAATTGTTTACATGTTTCAGCTAGTAGCCCGTGGATAAAAGGAAGTCACACCACCATCTCGGCGATCTCTGAGAGTGGTTAGAGCTAGCTGAAACGTGTAAAGTAAACATAATTTTTACTAGACTGTGTAAGAAAAGAAGAAAAACATGGAAGTGAGCTAGCTGTCCAACTTGGCTGACATGAATTTTACTTGAAGGAACATGTTCTCATGTGTTTTACGTTTGTTAGTGGTTTAGCAATATTCCCACAAGGCTGTTTATCCCTTCATTTAGAACAGCCTCTTTATTGTTTATTGGCTGCACATTTTTATGAAGTTTAGCATGCAAGCATCACTCAGTCATGTGACTTTCTGAAGGCAGAAAATGTCTTGACAGTAAATGATGTGTGGTCAAAATTACTGGACAACAACTAAAGATGAGAAACTCACTAGTAGAAAAGATCCAAATGCCACAAAAGAAACAGCGGCAGCTTCTGCAACAGGCTAAAGCCTGATTTATGCTTCTCCGTCTGCGTCAGTGCGGAGACACGCAACACCATTATCCGTCCTTGCGTAGGGCTCCGGCAGGCACGTAAGTACGTACGGAGTTGAGCCCACTTTTTTAAACATCCGTTGAACGAGACGGATTACGCAAGCTTGTGATTGGTCAGGACGCCGCTGTTGTTTACAGCGCCGCCATTGCAAAGAGAGCCGAGTTTAACTAGCGGCAGACACTGAGAAGCTTGAAGAATACCTCGTGAAAAAACTCTAAAAATATGAACGTTTCATCCTCCCGTGACTGGAGGAGTGAAAAGATATGCAGCAAGCGTTTTATTTGTGGACGGAAATGACAGGAAACGTGGGTTTAGAGGTGAGGAGCGCATGAAGAGGTGGGAGAATGAGAGACAAATATGTCCGTGTTAAAAGTCTCTTATATACACAAAAAACACAATATAAACACATCATCTTGGACCGATACATGACAGGATACCACAGAACAGCGCTACGCCCTCTGTGGTTCTGCCGGGCGGTTGCTTTGCAACACTCTCCAGGAGACGGAGAAGTAAAAGAGTAAAACGCTTCCGTCAATCCGTGCGTGTCTGTCCCTTGCGGAGCTGATGGAGAAGCATAAACCAGGCTTAAGACAGCAGCTACACACACAATATGGCCAAGTTTCTAGTTTGCTAATGTAAAATCACTGGAAATCAAGCTTTACCACCTCAGAACCACAGTTAACTTCCACAAAGACGTCAGGTACTCCAACTATTTGTGCTTCACTGAAACTTGGCTGAACGCCGCAATGCCAGACTGAGCTGTAACCTTCGTTCTTTTTGCTCCGCATAAATAAAATGACGTACTCTTAAAGGTGGACTTTGCTTTGTGCTTAACTTGAAGTGCTGAACTTGTGTCACCCCAACAATGGTCTGTCTCGACTAGTGAGTTCAGGTAAGAGCTTTAGGAGACGATAAAGTAGCAGCTCAGGTCAGATTTCACTATATTGTACAAGTACAAATGCACTCCCGCCAAAGACTATTGAGTTACAGCATAATTAAATAATCATTATTACGTATACTTGGGGAAAAACTGAAGATAGTCAATGCAACAATTTGTCCAATATGTCCGTTAATGTGACATAACTTTACACATATAATCATTTATGGACATCAGATAAATAAACCTCTATGAGCAAAATATATTTCACAAAAAAATAAAATAAAATAAGGCGTGGATACTAAAATGTTCAGTCAACAACAGCTGAGACAGAAAATAATAACAATAATAATAACATTTAGCATACTAAAATTAAACATTCCTGTCTGAGTAGATGTTCCCATCTTTAACAACTTAGTGGTTTTGCGCTGTGAACCTCTCTTTGAAATCCTGCTGTGCTGACAGCGTTGCATCACACTGAAGCCTCAGCACTGTCCCATGTAGGAACACATGAACAGCCAGCCTCACGGAGATGTTACAGTCTTTGTCTGTCGTTGTTTACCCCTTTGTTGCTCCCTTCACCATGGTCTGTATCATAAAACAACGTTTACAAAGATCAGCTTAAAGAGCAAGTCAACCCCTCCCAGACTCTAACTCCACTCTCACTTCATGTTTGAAAAATGCAACAAATGCTGTTGCCCGGCAGACCGAGAAGGCGGAGCCGCTGACAAATACACACACACACAGGCTCACGACAGCATTGTGACATCATAATGTACCAGTTTACATCATAGCATACCTCTTAGCCAATAGCGGTGGCAGATTTAAATTAAAATACAGTGCTGAGTTTTTACCTGACAACGGCACAACACTGCCAGTTTTAGGCAGAATATTTAAATTTTAACTAAGATGCACTGAAGTGCCAAATTATTGACTACATGCGTCTGCAGCATAATTAGACACTCATTTATTTAGTTTATCAGCAAAAAAAAGTTTATTAGGGGGTGACTTGCTCTTTAAGCTACGTGTCACTGTGTATCAAATCAAACACCCCTAGGCCGCACACCAGCCTGCGTGTTTATGTGTTGTTGAAGAATATACCTGTGTCTCATGCATTGGTGTGTGTGTGTGTGTGTGTGTGTGTGTGTATGTGTGTGTGTGTGTGTGTGTGTGTGTGTGTGTGTGTGTGTGTGTGTGTGTGTTTAGTAGGTTCAAGCAATTCAACTGGAACTTTTATTCTTGGAAAACATTTTGCTTTTCATTCAATGAGCTTATCTGTACATATAAGAGAGCACTAAGCTTTCAGACTGTACCGTAAATGCTCTTTTGGCATTGATGGACACTCAATTGCTTCTCATAGGATGAGAAATCCTTCAAAAGAGAAGCTTAGCGGTGGAGAGGCTCTCCCACACTTGCTTTTGGCTGAGGCCACCTGCACTGCCGTGCCTCGGATGGGCAACAGAACAAACCCTCAGCGAATCATGTGGGATACTTCTCATCATTAAACATTTAAATCTAAATACAGACCATTTCTCAGACCTGAAACCCATTTTTAACTCCACACACCAGCATGAGAGATATCTTCCAAATCAAAAACAGACTAAAAAGCCAAATCAGCATGTATCCATGTTCCCTTTGGACAACCACGGTTCCCTTTGAGTGCTAGCAGACATCCAGTGATTGAAGTCTCGTGGTAAGCTTGACTGATTCTCTTTACGTGTTGATAAACGCAGAGCAGCCAGAAAAATAGAAGGCTGTTGCCATTCTGTTCAAGCATACTGGGGGGGAGGAAAAATAGAAACTCCCACAGAGACATTAAACTTTATTGCATGCCAATGACAAATGCTCCGACAATTTCTAATATACCCCCTGATATCTAACAACTCTCAGATATTTCCTTTGGTTTTCTTCCAAGCTACCATAGCAACAGTATCACCAAGTCGCTGCAACAAAATAATAAAAGGGATAATAAGCACCATGGTGCCAAGTGAATCAGCCACAAGTCTGTAAAACATGCATAGTTGCCTCACACCATGAAATTTGATACCTACGAAGCAGCACTTCTGCTCTCACCTTTTCTTTGCGGCTTGGCCCAAAGTTCCGGATGGAAAATTTAGAGACGACCGACTCCTCAGGTCGTGGATGCTGTGCTGGAGTGCAGATGTTAAGTGAGTAGGCGCAGCAAAAAGCACCGAAAGGATGGAGACGGGAAGAGGATGAGGAAGGAGAAGAAGGTGCAAATGCTGAATTATGGATGACGAGGGGTGAGAGAGTGAAATTCATCTGCTGCCACTTTTGCTCCGTAGATGGCAGAGTGTGAATCTTCCCCGACACGGATCAGATGGCAGAGTCCAGGGAAGGGCTGGGTCAGTGCAGTGAGCAGAATAGAGGTTGTCTGCCAGGACTGGGAGGGTGGCGGGGGTAAGGCAGACTGTATTAGACATAGAATTGGTTAGGACAGTCGGTAATTTCATTCGAAACTTTTCAGCTTAGATGCTGCAGAGCCTTTTTACCATTTTTACTGTCGAATAAAGACAAATCCAGTCCTTTATTGAATCAGGTAATCAATACCTGCAGAACGCTTTCTCTTCTGTTCTCTTCTGTTTTGTTTTTCTTCTCAATCCATTCATGTTCTTCCACACGCTTTGAGTAACTTCGTTTTTATTTAACGGACGATTTGCAGTTGACTTGGGGTCTTGCAAGAAAGTTATTTTAAAAATAAAACTCA
>SSNQ01033068.1:2531-14223 GCA_006942095.1 Nothobranchius kuhntae | reverse complement strand
AGGTTCCTCCCACTGAAGCGAGTGTTTTCCAAACCCGGTCTCTCAGAGACTTGTCACTTAGAAAATGTTCCCTGATTATGAAACTTTGGCTGAATAGCGCTTGTTCCTGTCTCCAATGTGGCGACGCATCCAGGAGCTGAGGAGAATCCCAGAATCTGACATCCTCCAGCTCAGGAAGCGCATATGATTACGCACAAGCGTGACGCGCCAACCCGGTCTCACAGTAAGACCGGGTTGGACCTGTTCAGGTTTACGCAGACAATCTTTACATTTAGAATTAGCATACAGATGTAAAATTAATGCAGTAAAATATAAAGCTTTTTATTTAAATATCAATTCATTATTTTAAGAGCACAGAGAGCCGCATCAGATGGATGGAAGAGCCGCATGGCTACAGAGCCGCTGACCCCTGTGCTAGCCTATATTGTCCCCAGCAATTTTTAAACCCCACTCAAGTGTATGGTTAGTGTCCCCAGCAATTCTGACAACAAACTGACGCCCTTGTATATATATATATATATATATATATATATGCATATATACATATGCATATATATATATATATATATATATATATATATATATATATATGCATATATACATATGCATACATATATATATATATATATGCATACATATATATATATATATATGCATACATATACACGAGTGGCCACGAGTTATTTTTTTCCCCTCAACGTCACCAGACGGGCACTGTAGTAAATAACTTCCAAAAGCCTGAATTGTCGAAATAGAAAAATCGTGATAAAATCGGGATTTTGATTTTGTAAACACAAACTCATGATATTATTTTTGTTCCATATTTCCCACCCCTAGGAACAATGTGGTTGCTGAAGAAAACATTGAAGGAACATCAGTACGACAGTTCCTGGCTGTACTCTTTAGATGTAATACGAAATTAGTAATAACCTCTTTTTGCTTTGTATCATCATCCCTTCTGATGTCCCAGCCTACCCTTCTACCCAGAAAGTGTTCTGATAGATGTCCATGCTAAATCCTCCCATACATTTTGTCTGTCTACACGTTATCTCTCTGCTACACCTGCCCTTCTGATAGACTAGTCAGTCTTACTCTGTGTTGTCATTGATGTCCGACTGTATGTACAGCATCTCTATCAGTGAAGTGTAGAACAGGCTGCTTTCATTCAGGATGTCACCGATCATCATCAGAGCACCACGACTCAGGTTTCCCTCCTTCACCAGATACTCCTGTTGAACACCAAATGTGAAATGTGACTTCTACAGATTCAATTCAGGTCAGTTTATTTGTATAGAGTCATCTCAAGTTCACACATTCAGTCCACGGTCTGTCTCATCTTTTATTCCAGTCTTACCTTCACTGTGTAGCTGTCATATTTATCCAGCATGGCACGACATCCAAGTGTCTTAAGGTCATCCCTCACCTGATCACAGACAATCCAAAACTCATCATTCATCTTCCAGGCTATTAATTAGTTATTGTATGAATTTTCTGAATCATTACAGACTTTCCAGAGTGTCTCGCTGAAGAGTTGTGCTGCTGACTTCCCCCTCTCCCGGTCATTCAGGCTGTAGTTGAGCACACTAGGGTTGTTCTCCACAGTATGGGCTTTATGTAGAACTCCTTTTACCAAATAGTAGGTGTTGATGTCATCTTGGACGAAGTGGCTGAGGGGGATTTGTAATTTGGAGATGAGGGAAAGCAGGATCCTGTCATATAAACATTGTTTATTAGTAGCAGCACAGCTAGCGTCATATGCAAAATAATCTGTTCCCTTTTTGTTCAGTTAGGCCGCCCAAAGAGAGCATGACAGGATTAAAACAAACCTCATTATAGAGTAAATCAGCATTTAGCATAGGCAGGTCTAATGGGTCCACACCCTATTATTCACTCTGTATGACGACCAACACTGACGTTAAAATGTTGCCCTGGAAACTGTCCTGACTGTGAAGTTTCAAGTTTCAACATCTGATTTCTTTTGAAAGAGCATAAAAATAATTCTGTATTATGTTTCTAAGTCGAACAAAGAAAGTTTTCAGAGAAAGTACTGGCTGTAGCCAAAAAGAAGAGCCACAATTACAAGATTAGTTTAGAAAATTTGTGCTTTGGTTTCAGAAGTGCAACCATGGAATAATCTAAGAAACAAACAACAAACAGACAAATAAGGAAACAAAGTAAAAATATGACTCAAGAAAAAGGATATAGAAAATAAACACTTTAATCAATGGAACCTAGTTTTAATCCACAATTAAGGGTTCTGTAAAAACACCCCTTGTCTTATGTTAGTTGGAAGCTAAAATAGTTTTGAACAGTCTTTATTGTAATTAGCTGGAAAAATGACAAAGCTGGTGGTGAATGAGTTGCATAACAAAATATGATTAGACTGAAAGATGGCTCAACGTGTTTTACTTCTCACCAATAACTTTATTAGTGGTCTTTATTTATTTTTGCAGCTTTCAGATCAACTGCTGTTCAAATAGCTCTAAAAGCAGAAGTTTTGAAAATTCTTCTAGATATTATTAGATTTAAAGGCATCAAAATAACATATTTTAGTGTTTAAAAGCCAAATATATAAACACCCAACTAATAAGGCTCAAACTGGTACATTTGGCAATTTCTATGCTTGCCTTTAAAAGACGTTTTCTACTTACTAAATACATGTTGGTTTCACAGTATTCTAGCAGTTTTATATTCTAGAAATAAAAGTGCTTTAAAGGAAACAGCTCATGAAACAAAATGAATTAAAATGTCACAGTAAAACAAATGGTAGAATGTTAGAGAGCTTTGGAACTTTATAAATACCTGATATCTTATTTTGAAGGATCAAGTAGTTTTGTAGTTCTATATAGCTTTTATTTTGTAGGAGCAGTGGTAAAAAAATGTTTGTTGCTCATTCTGGTTGTTGCCTTAGACCAGAGGAGGGGAATCCTGGTCCGCCTTCGGCCGCTAACCTGCATGTTTTAGTTGTTTCCCTGCTTTAACTCGCCTGATTTTATTCAGCAGGTGATTAACGAGCTTCTGCTGAACTTGAAGAGCTGCTGAACAGGTGAATCGACCACTGAATCAGGGGTGCTGGAGCAGAGAAACAACCAAAACATGCTGGATACCAGCTCTCGAGGACCAGAATTTCCCACCCCTGCATTAGACCACGATGTCTCTACTCACTTATGGAAGCTGGGGATCCTCATAGCACCCACTTCTGCATACCAGCCCTCTCTCCTGTTCCTGAAGGTCTCCACACGACCCCCGATCCGGCTGCTGGCCTCAATGATGGTGACCTTTAAATCCACAGGAGAACATCCCACCTCTGCTACAGCATCCTTCAGATTTCAGCTAATGAATTCTTGGCTTAGAGGGGAATACTACCTTGTGTCCAGCGTCTTCTAAAACCTTTGCAGCAGTCAGTCCAGCCATGCCCCCCCCGATGACTGCTATGTGTTGAGGCATTCTTGTAGGAGGAAGACCGTTCATCATAATGCTGAGAAGCTCGCTGTAGTCTGTGTCTTGGAGGCATTCATAAAGAGGGTCCCCTATTATCCCACTCGCAGTATAAACCACAACTCCCAGTAGAACCAGAGGAGCTGACGGAGGAAGAGACTGGTTAGCTTTCCTCCAAAGCACCATCAGCTTTCAGATTCCCTTCATTGCTGCTGGACGATTCTAAACTCTTTTTGTTCTGGGACAAATTCTGATGTGTTACTATGTCTCCTTATTAAATTACAAGATGAGTGTGGTCACAGCCACTGGTTTGAAACATACCAAACTTGCAAAGCGCCATGGGAGGCATCATCTTCAGGACGGATCCCCACAGTTTGGACCGCTTCCCTGTGCAGCTGGTACTGAGTCCTGGAGGGGAAACAGAAACCTAACAAACACAATCATGCTTTGAGTTTACTGAAAAAGTCTGGCACGGTTTCGAAGAAAAGACATTTATTTGTTACTCTTTACAAAACTAAATGTGCTAATTTCAAATAATCTGTCATAGAAACGAATGTAGTACACAAGCATGCTGAGCATGAGAAGATACAGGCTGACATCTAACTCACCTGTGCCAAAGGGAATGTGCTGTAAGTAATGGTGGACCTGAGCATGGTTGAGGAGGAATGGCCCCGAGTCTCCAGAGAGCCTTAAGTATGAACACGGTGACTCTACGTGCGCCAGGCTGGACGCTTCGTGCAACATTACACACATGGTCATTTGATGGTGGACTGTGTGGCTCCCTCAGGTCTTCCAGAAATATTTTCCCACACCAGCTCCAAGCTCAACCACACTGAACAAATCAGATTAGTGAGGGTATTCTAGACACCGGCAGGCCTCATTTCCTCCATCTTCACTCATTTCAATTTCTGACCTCAAAGCACTTTTAGTGGCCGTCAGAAGCACACAAGTTCAGTGAAAAGCTGCTTTCTTCACAAGAACACAATCATTATGCGTATTCGATTCTCAATAGAACTAGATAAATTGCATTTCTTGCAGAAATGCTGTTTGAATGCTGGATAGCTTAAACTGTTAGCTGAATCAGCTTAATAGCTGAAATGAAGCTGAAGCTAAGCAAAACTGTCAAAATTTGTTGAATTTGTTGAAAGATGTAGAAGCAAAAATCACCAACAAGCAAATAAAGCACAAAAAGTAAGTGAAGATTGGATAAAAATAATCCTAAATAGCAAAAAAAAAACTTAAATCTGTGAACATTGTATAAAAATCTGGACAGCTAAAATGTCTAAACACCTGTTATTTCAGTTGGACATGTTTAACAGTTTAATCTTTACATTTAGCTGAACTGTGAAATTAGCAGCTCATACTAAATTTGGTAACTGATTCCTGAAATTGTTAAATAGCTGAAGTGAAGCTGAAACTAAGCTAAACTGGCAAATGAGATGAATGTAGTGAAAGATGTGAAAGCAAAAAGCACCAAGAAGCAAATAAAGCACAAAAAGTAAGTGAAGAATCAAGAAAACTAATCCTAAACAGCAGAAAACTGAAATCTGTGAACATTGTTTAAAAAACTGGACAGCAAAAATGTCTAAACATCTGTTATTTCAGTAGGACTAGTTTAACAGTTTAATTTTACATTTAGCTGATATGTGAAATTAGCATCATATGCTGAATTCAGAAACTGATTGCTGAAGCTGCTGAATAGCTGAAGTGAAGCTGAAAGCTAAACTGTCAAAATGAGCTGAATGTATTTAAAGATTTAGAAGCAAAAATCACCAACAAGTGTAATAAAGCTCAGAATATAGGTGAAGAATGGACAAAAAATGCTAAACAGCAGAAAACTTCAATCTTTGAACACTGATTAAAAACTCGAAATTTGAAATGTTAAACAGCTGGCATTTGAATAAGAATAGTTTAACAGGTACATTTTTACAATTGGATGAACTGTGAAAATAGAAATATTTGCTGATAACTGAAACTGATAGATTAACATATGTTCAGACTTGATATGGGATGGATGAATGGTTGGATGAATGAAATGACGGATGGATTGTTGGATGGATGTTAGACGGTTTATTGGATGGATGGATGCATAGAAGCATGTATGGATTTATATGTGGATGGATGGATTCCTTAGGCCAAGTCGATCGATTTGATATCTCACTTGCGTGGGTGTGTAATTCCATTTAGCCAGAAGATGATTGACCTCTCTCAACCAATCAGGGAGCTGGGAGGGAGCGGGGCACTCTAGTTTTAAATCTAGACTTGATCATTTCTGTGAATCAGAATTTGACATGTTTTAGGCTTTACCAAACATCCCTCAGAAACCACACCTGATGTTTTTTGTTCTGTGAATAAAGAATCTTTAAACTTTATGTGAGATGGCCTTAACCTGAATTTGCATCTAATGAACATTGTGTATGAGTGTAGATAATGATTAACTTGTTAAATCAAACATTACTGATCATAACATATAAATGGATCAGTGTAATAATAATATTCATTTCAACTTCACTGAATTAGGCACGGAACATTCAAACATTTCATATAACATCTGGTTCATTCAACCATACGACTATTTAATGCTTATTTAACTTAAGAGTTGTAAAAGTTCACTTTTCATTCAGAGTGTGGAATCCAGCAGTCTGAGATAAGTTTGACAATCTTGTCCTCATGGAATGTCAACAAGCACTGCAGAATCTTCTGGGTGTTAGAAGATCAATCAATCAAATCAAATCAAAGATACTTTATTAATCCCAGAGGGAAATTAGAGTTTCAGTACACACAATTCAGAGATCAGACATACATGGGCAAGACACATGACAATAATTGGTGACTGTGGTCATTCGCAACCCTGAGTCGCACTACCTTAATAGAGATAAGAGGGTTACATGAGGATTGGTTCAGGTGGAGGGGAAAAAAGGCACTTCAGAGTCACCCTTCCACTAGGAGGGCAGATTTGCTCTGCAAAAAAACACCTCAAACATATATGCAACAGACTTCAGACAACACAACATAAGTGTCCACTAGGTGGGGTGGTGGGTTGGGACTATCCCTACTTCAGTTCCTGCAGCCACGATAAGCAGCGCATGTCACCTCAGTGTGGATAGGGGGAGGAGCATTGAGGGTTAGAGGGTTGCAGTGACTCTGGAACGTTTCAGCGGCCTTCCCGCAGTCCCGCCCAGGCTGGGAAAGGACACAGAGTTGAGTTGCCATAGCGACGGCACATTCCACATATCTTCTGAGGGTGGAGTTTTCAATGGAGCCTTGCTGGCTCAAGGGCGCCAGATTCTGATTAGAAATTGTTTTGGGGCCAGACAGAAATAATTTCCTCTCTGTCTTACAGTTTGTTGGCCCTCAACCTCTCAAAATCCCAATAATGGACATTAATCTGTCCCAATCCGTGCTGATTCGTCCACTCTCTCCTTGATGGCATCCATCTTTTGTGCCAAAGAATGAATCTCTGCCAAATTCCCAAGCTTACGATTCATCTCGACAATTATTTGTCTGTGAATTCACAGCGCGGTGCAAACCATCTCTGAGCTCCGGGATCAATATTCCTCGACAGCTCGTTAATTTTCCGGTAAGCCAGGTAGCCTCCAAGGCCAATGAGCAGGAAACCTGACAACAAAACCACGAATATCCACACATCTTCAGAGTCCTCCTCAGACAGCTGAGAAAGACAGATCAAGTTCCACTGTTTCCAGGAGCCCATGATGTGTCCAACTGGGTCTGTCCCGGCGGGGCATCCGGGAGCCCCTTCTCCCGTTGTCATCATTGAAAAATTTTTATCAATCGCGTTGAGAGACCAACTGACGAGATCCATTTAAGTGAATTTCAGTTTCCAGTTTCCAGAAAAATGCAGAAGCAGCCGTGCACCCAGCACACACAGACAGACAAAGGGCCTTGAGGATAAGACTTGGAGGAGAGGAGGAAAAAAAAGCATCTGCACCCTCCAAGAGCCGGAAGAAGTAGCAACTCCACCTAGATAGTGGAATTATGTCTGTAGGTGACCGGTCACTATGTGGTCAATATGTAGGTCAAAATTGTTCCTTTCTGGATGTTACAGCAATAACATCCATTCTATCCCTCTTGTTGCCAAAGACAATAACTTCAGTCTTGTCTTTTTTTAGTTGAAGGAAGTTTGACTGCACCCAGTCGTTTACGTGCTCTAGGCACAGACAGAGTGAGTCCAGTGGACGACAGTCACTAGGTGATAAGGCTAGGTAGATCTGGGCGTCATCAGCATAACTATGATAGGCAATGTTGTTATTAAGTATGACCTGACCCAGGGAGAGCATATAGAGATTAAAGAGTAGTGGTCAAAGAATTGAGCCTAGGGGGACCCCACATGTCATGGGGATCCACTTTGATTGGTAGTCCCTAATAGAGACAACATATCCCCAAGCACTGTGCCTGATAGTCCCACTATTACGACCCCGGCTCTCTTGGAGAGATGAGGTTGGAGGGAAGTAATAAAAGTGGTGTGTGGATGAAATAGTAACAGAGTGTAGTGTCGCAAAAAACAAGGATTTTTTTTTACAAAAGGAATATTTACAAGGATGTTATCAATAAATACAAAACAAGAAGGAGCTATATACAAAAAGGGGAGAACGGAAAACGCCACCCCAGAAGGGGGTGGGGATTAAACAACCGAGAATAATAAGAGCCTTCCTGATAAGCAGGAAAACTCTGGGGAGATCCAAAGTCAAGGTCAAGAACGTTCTGAAGTCGAGAGGCCAAATTGTCAAATCCTAAATATCCAAAATCCGAAAAAGTGTGTAAACCGAAGGCTAGCGAGCGAAACGAGTTTTACCAAAAGCACACGAGGAGAAGAGAATAGTATAAACTCAAAGAGTCTACACTACCCTGGACCTTCTCCCTGAATGGAAGGAGAGGCGAGCCTTTTAACACAGTGACCAGGTGATGATTAAATTGAGAACAGCTGTGAAGGGAACTGGATGAGGAGGGAGCTGCGGGGGCCATCTAGTGGCGAACGTACGTAACACCCACCCAGTTTGTGAGTCTGTCCAGATGGATGTTATGGTCCACAGTCTCAAAAGCTGCACTGAGGTCAAGCGTCATTAGGACAGATGCTTTACCTGAATCGGTGTTGAGATGAATGCCATTGAATACCTTGATCAGTGCAGTCTCTGTGCTGTGGTGCTGTCTAAAGCCTGACTGAAGACCATCCTGTTGTGTGTCTATCGTACTTCATTAATCAGATAGGACACTCTGAATTAAATGAATGCTTGCTTTAATGAACAACTCCTGCTTCATTACATGTTGCTTCCCACCAGCCTCAACTCATTCCCCTACTTCCTTGTTCTTCTTCCTACGTCCCGTCACGTTCCCAGACATTTTCTCCCATCACATTACTTGTTGCCCCTGAGTCTACTAACATTTTTAGCTCCACTCCCCCTACACAGAATGTTAGTCTCTCTGGAATGTCATCTTCTTTGATAACGAAGGCATAATCTCGCCTTTCTTCTTTTAGCACATTCACATTTTTTTTTGTTGGTGCTTTTGTGCGACACACTTTTGCAAAGTGGTCTCTCCCTTGACATTTGCGGCATGTCTGTCCTCTGGCTGGACATTTGGGGTCTTTTCCTATATGATCCGTGTACCCACATCTGTAGCATTTCTTTTCATTTTTCATGTCTTCTCCCTGTCTATTTCTAATTTTTGGTTTCACTGATTTTCCTTCATCTCTAGTGATGCGAGTGATATTCTTCTCTGATTTCTTGACAACGACTGCACCTGCATGCATAACTGACATCTGCTCCTCCACTCTTTCACACTGCGATGCCAACTCTAACGTGCGAGCGAGGGTTCGCCCCATGCCTTCCTCCAATAGTTTTCTCCGAACATAAGCAGAAGTGCACTAACTCCGGATAGCGTCCCTTATCTGGTTATCTGTCTCCATCCGGAAATCACAGTCCTTCGCAGCTTTTCTCAGCCGAGTACAAAACTGTTGCACCGTCTCCCCTTTTTTCTGGACCAACTTGTGGAAAGATTGACAAGAATACGCTGGGCTTACTCGGGGAACAAAATATGCATCAAGTGCATCCACTGCCGCATTGTAGTCCTCTGCTTCTCCCGTGTTCGGTAGCGTGAAGAACACATCCTGAACGTCCTGTCCGGCCAGGTGCAGTAAAAGAGCATGTCTCCGCTGCACCATCACATCAGACGTCCCGTCGGCAATGATAAGACCTTTCCCGTCCTCATACAACTTGAACGACGTCAGCCACCGCGTCCATCTTGATCCGAGAGTAGCAGGTTCTGTGTGGCATGCAAATGGCTGGATCCCCGTCTTCTCCATTGTGACCGCACCTTTGGAGTCCAACTCCGCCACTTCAAAAAATCCCTGTTTTCAAACACTCATCTCCGTCATCCTGGTTGTCATTGTTGTGTCTGTCTTACTTCATTAATCAGATAGGACACTCTGAATTGAATCAATGTTTGCTTTAGTGAACAACTCCTGCTTCATTACACGTTGCTTTCCGCTAGCCTCATGTCATTCCCCTACTTCCTTGTTCTTCTTCCTACGTCCCGTTACGTCATCATGTTCCCCATACATGACACGTTCATAACATTATTTGACTCTTAATAGTTCTTTATTTGGATCATTACCGCCTTTTCAATGATTTTCCAATCAGAGAGAGATTAGAGATCGGTTGGTAGTTGTTCAACACTGAGGGATCTACTTTCCTCTTCTTTAGAAGGGGTTTCTCAGCAGTAGTTTTCAGTGATTTAGGAAACATTCCTGACATTAAAGAGCATTTAACAATTTTCAGTACCTCAGCTTTTAGGCAACTAAAACATTTTAAAAGAAGTTTGTAGGCAGGCTGTCCAGGCAACAGGTAGAGGAATTTAGGGTCTTTATTATGCCATTCAGTGTTTTAGTACTAATCAGGGTGAAAGTTGGCATTCTGGCCAGGTTGCTGCTGTGTGGCTGTGTCAGTGGTCTGTTTGTGTTAGTTGATTTAGAGGAATGAATGGCTAATCTAATGTTTTTGAGTTTTTTCATTGAAGAAGGATGCAAACTCATTATAGTTGCTCTGAGATATGAAATCCGGGGCTAACTGTGCTGGGAGATTCGTTAGCCTCTCCACAGCAGCAAACAGAACATGAGAATTGTTAATATAATCATTGATGACTTTAGAGAAAAATGCTTGTCTCACCTTTTTTTTATCTCCATGTTATAAGTATGCAGCTTCATTTTGAAGGTCTGATAGTGAACTGGTAGATAACTTTTCCTAAACAGGCGCTCTGCTTTTCTACATTGTTGCTTTTGATTAGTAACAGATCTAGTGAACCTCCTTGGAGCTTATTGTTTGCCTGAAATGAGTTTGACCTTTTCAGGTGCTATGGCATCAAGGAGTTCAAAGTGTTTTAGAGTTGAAGCTGGCTAAGAGTGAATCAACGCAGCTGGATGTTGGACGTGTTGATAAGTTCATCTGTTTGGTAAAAGCTGATGCAGTGTGGTCACCTATGTGAGACCTAGAGGGTTGGATGCTTAAGATCCTAAAACCGTAGGTGATAATAACCCTTGATGAAAACAGCAGAGGCTTATTCACAAGTTTAACAATTTTTATTTATAGGATACAACACAGGAGATTTATTAAAGACAACCCAGGTCGGGATAAAAAGTAGACTAGAAACTCTAAAACACGGGAGGGAGGAGCGACGACAATGCTGGCCCTGGGACTACACACGCAACGCCATCTAACTATTATTTAAAAGCACAAAGCCGCTGTTGGGACCCGAGACAAGAGACAATAATATAAAAATTAAAGCTGCAAGCAGCGTCGTTCGGCCCTCGCAGCTCCGCGCCGCTCCGGCCTGGCCGGCAGCCCGGGGCACCAGGGCACGTCCGCGGAACAGAAACGTCGGCCACCCCGACACCAGAAACCGCTAATGGTCACCTCGTCCACACCTCACCCTGACTCAGCATCCCCTCTGAGCCCACCATTATATTACACGTCTCACAACTAGGGCAAACTCTATCTTTACCACACTGGTGGTGTGATGACACAGACCAACTGTAATGCTTTTCTGACCACGTTTTTTGAAGTTATTGTAGGTTAAAGTTATCTAGGGGGCGCTGTGACCAACTACAGAAAAATCCCATTGAGGTCAGCTTTGGTTGACAAGATGTTTTTCTGTTAATTTGGCATCAATCGGACAAAGAGTGGCTTGGGGCTGACAGTTTTAAAGACTCTAGGGGGCGCTAGTTTAGAAATAAGGCCACGCC
>SSNQ01033067.1:0-13752 GCA_006942095.1 Nothobranchius kuhntae | reverse complement strand
CTTTGATGACTTGATTATTATTATTATTCTGAGCTACTACAGCAATCAATTTCCCTCTGGGATTAATAAAGTCTTTTTGAATTGAATTTAATTGAATATAAGCAAGTTACTACCTGCTAGCCACTGAAGTTGCAACTAATAATCAACCGTAGATAACTTTTGTGGGTCTAAAAAAACATTTTAAATTAGTTGACTTACTTTTAAACTTGAAATTTGCCCCCGAAGTAGCTGCCGGCTTTTGATCCGCCATCATTTTGAAAATACTGCGGCATATTCTGGGTAATTTTTGACCAAGGCTAGGCTACAAGACACCTCCCGTGTATCCTTGCTCAGC
Organism: Nothobranchius kuhntae; assembly: GCA_006942095.1. Lineage (NCBI taxonomy): Eukaryota > Metazoa > Chordata > Actinopteri > Cyprinodontiformes > Nothobranchiidae > Nothobranchius > Nothobranchius kuhntae. The sequence continues at coordinate 13,418 of SSNQ01033067.1, read as the reverse complement.
TAGCTGAACGGCTAACAAACGGAGAACAGACGCCTCGGTAGAACATGAACATTGGAACATGCCTTGGCGGCTTCTGATGACGTATCTCCTAGGCAACTGGGGTGGGGCCAAGACATCAAGGCAGAGTTCCTTGGCAGTGAGAAACACTGTGTCTCAATTGAGGGTCTGCATCCTTCGAAGGACCCAGTCTACTCGGCCGACGTGGGCTGGGTCCTCCGTCGGCCGAGTAGACCGGATACTAACGGCTGTGAATTTGGACAGGCCTAGCCTTCATGAATTCCCGCCTCTCCCTCGGCGAACGTTCCGTCGCCTAGCAACCGTGGAACCGCTGAGCAGAAGGGAGAAGGAACTTTAAACGATGGAGCTCGAAGTTTTATTTAGCTTTTTAGTCATTTCCTTGACTGTTGGAGAGCTAATTCAGAGAAAATACTTTCGACAAGCTGAGCCTGAGCAAAGATGTGATAATAGTTTTTAATACTTTCTAAGGGTCTTAATTTGACCAAAACCCATTTATCACCTTTTAAGACTTTTCAAGACCCAGCGGGATACCCTCTAGTAAACAATTCACATTTGTAAACAAAATAAAATTCAAGAGTTTAATACAGAACTGATTTTATTTAGATATTTCTTTTATATGTACATGTTTAATCTTCCTTAACCATTTTTCAAGCAAAGTAAAAAGCCTGTCAAAGTTCTCCCTTCTCTCCTGTGCCCTCTGCTGCTCTGCCTCCCTCTGCAGCCTCATGTCCTCCCTGATCAGCTCCAGAAGCTCATCGCTGGCACCTTCCCCTGGATGCCCATTTTCTCCAGAATAGTCTTAACAAACATGTAAGAAAAGAAACAGGAAGAGAAAAGAGGACAACGGGTTATTCCTTTCATGTTTTTGCAGAAAAAAATAAACTCAAACGAGTTTTCAAAATATGAGATGTTATTGTACCTCTATGCCACAGCCGCCGAATACTTTGCTCCAATGATCATGTGGTCCATCTCCGCCCTAAGCTTAATAAATTCCCTGGTTTTCTCTTTTGTCCCTAAAATACAAACTCCTATTAAAATCAGGGGGAAAACGTAGCGGGAGAAGTACAACACCGAGCGGCCGAACATACGAGCCGAGACCGCAATACAAGCACTTTTACTGTAACATTTCTAACTAAAATAATGTTCATGTATCACAAAAAGCCCTTAACCTAACAGTTTTCAAGTTTATACTGACATTTATATGTGCAATCCTCTCTGACAGCTCCCGCTTCACTGTCCGCACTTGTTTTTAAAAGTTCTACGTCCGGCCCGCAAGGCATCTTGGGAAATGTAAACCATTGAAGGATACACCGGACCCATCCTTCATACAGGCAAAAAGAAGGCCGAATTCGTCGACCGCATTTGAAGGAGTCTTTGAATTGGGACAGGCCTGGTCGCGGCGCTGTGACGCAACCGGCCGACGAATCCGGTTGACGAAGGATGCAGACCCTGAATTGAGACACAGCCTCTAAGTCTCTGGGTGACGCCGTCTTAGACACCATGCTTTCTTCTACAGGAGCTCGTGAGGACAAAATGCATTTACTGCTTTGCAATGTCGGGAACGTTACTTTAAAAAAGTTATTAGTTATAGTTACTAATTACTTTGTCAAAAAAGTAACTCAGTTACTTACCGAGTTATAAAAGTAACTAATTACCAAGAATGAAAGAAAAATGGGTTCCCCTCTTAATTTCACTTACTTTATTTACTACAAATTACTACAATAGTGAAATATAAATGACTAATGACTGGAACATAATAAAATGTTTGTCCAAATGTTTTTTATACAACTGAACAATAGGAATAAATGGGCACTTAACAGGAGGAACTTCAAACACAATCATTTCACTAATCTAGACTATTAAAAGGTCACTGTGTGATATTTAACAAGACCCCGATCAGCTAAAATGTATAATTGCAAATAGAAACACCTGTAAAGGTTTCTGAGCCTTTAACTGGTCTCTCAGTCTAGTTAAATTACTGAAAAAATGTAATTTTGACCAGTATTCTAATTTTTCCAGCTTCACATCAGTGTGTGTTTTAGTAGCATTTGTGCTGCTGGTAATCTAGTAATGGTTAAATAAATAAATAAAATCCTTTAAAATGACACTAGAACAGGCACAAATCTGATTGAGGACTTAAATTTACTAACTTGGGTCAGACCCAAACACAGGAGAGCTGAAGCTGGGTGGTAAACAGGGGCGGCGTTAGGCCCGGCTACTTGGGCTGAAGCCCCGGATGTTTCATGGGAAGCCCCGGATCTAAATCGCGGAAGTAACATGCAGTACCAAAGTCCAACAGAGAGGGCGCAGCTGGCAGTAGTTTGTATACAGCCTGCCTGAGCCTCCACCACTGAAGAAGAAGCCCTTCAGCAGCCGGCTTCTGCTGCAGTCTCTGCCTGAAACGCATGAGTGAAGATGGACATAAGGACGTTTTTTAGACCAAAAGTACCGCGACAGAACCCCAGCTTTGATGATACTGGTGTTGACTCAGGTTTGTGAGTCTTATTTGAAAATATTTGTTGTGCTGCTGGTTTGCCTAAAGTTAGCTTATCAGGTAAAGTTGTTGGAGAAAGTAAGGGAATATTTACTATCATCTCACACTAAACACTAACAGGAACAATATTCTGCCCTGAATATGCTTAATATGTAGCTTCAGATTAAAAATTATGTGGTACAAGACATATATATATATGATGTTGTTGACTAGTGAGTGTCACGCATGTGCGTGCGCGCGTGTGTGTGTTAAGCCCCGGATCTTCTTCAGTCCTAAATCCACCCCTGGTGGTAAACACACACAGGTAGTTCTGATAACACCTGAGCTCCATGACGTTTGAGACTGATGCATCAGTATTACAGCAGGACTAAAGACAAAATTAGAAACAGGTTACAGCTGGATGATCTAGGAAGGTAGAAGATCGTGACGTCTGAGCAGTGAACAGGTGAGCGGACCTTCGGGACGTCCCACTGTCAAGCTACAGGCACGGCTGCATATTCAGCCTGCAGCAGTGAATCTTCGGGTCTGCATCTGTAACTATTCATCATGTCTTCCTTGTTCTTCACGGGCCATGATGCTCTTGGATGAAAACATCCGCCTCTTTAGCTCCCGATCAGCTGATGACGGCTTCAAAACCGCGCTGCTGAATTAGTTACGCACGCATTTTCTAATCAGTAATGGAAATGGCGTTATGATAATTGAAGAAGGTAATTAATTAGATTACTTGTTACTGAAAAAAACTTTTTTTTAATAATGCTGTTATTTTAAACAGCGTTATTCCCATCACTGCTGATTTGTAACAAAAGTTTACAAAACTTTCTCCTTTCATAAACGTTGTTTTACAGATTTACCTCTTCACTCTATGCCACTGATGAAAGGGAGTCTGATGTGCTTGTCATTTTGCTGGAGGTTGCACTCCGAGGAATTTTTTACCCTAATGGCCACCTGTTGGTAGCATCTTACTTTAACACAAAAAGACTGCTTGCTTACAATGATTTAGATATGTACTACTCCCCATTGCCAGGGAAAATACACACAGTCACTTTAAATAAAGTAATTCAATCTAAATTGAAAAAGTGGCCAAAGTAGTCTGCTAATTGTCTATTTTGCTCATCAGTGAGACCCTGTGCCATCCATCCATCCATCCATTTTCATCCGCTTATCCGGAGTCGGGTCACGGGGGCAGTAGCCTAAGGTGAGAGGCCCAGACTTCCCTCTCCCCAGCCACTTGGGCCAGCTCCTCCGGGGGAATCCCAAGGCGTTCCCTGGCCAGGTGAGAGACAGAGTCCCTCCACCGTGTCCTGGGTCTACCTTTAGGTCTCCTCCCTGTTGGATGTGCCCGGAAAACCTCACCAGGGAGGCGTCCAGGAGGCATCCTGACCAGATGCCCGAGCCACCTCAACTGGCTCCTCTCGATGTGGAGGAGCAGCGGGTCTACTCTGAGCCCCTCCCGAATGACCAAGCTTCTCACCCTATCTCTAAGGAAGAGCCCAGCCACTCTTTGAAGAAAACTCATTTCGGCCGCTTGTATCCGCAATCTCGTTCTTTCAGTCACTACCCAAAGCTCATGACCATAGGTGAGGGTAGGAACGTAGATCGACCAGTAAATCGAGAGCTTCACCTTCTGACTCAGCTCTCTCTTCACCACGACAGACCAGTACAACGCCCGCATCACCGCAGATGCAGCACCAATCCGCCTATCGATCTCATGCTCCAGCTTCCCCTCACTCGTGAACAAGACCCCGAGATACTTAAACTCCTCCACTTGGGGCAGGACCTCATCCCTAACCTGGAGAAGGCATTCTACCCTTTTCCGAATCAAGACCATGGTCTCAGATTTAGAGGAGCTGATTCTCATCCCAGCTGCTTCACACTCGGCTGCGAACCGCTCCAGCGAAAGCTGAAGATCATGTTCTGATGAAGCCAACAGGACCACATCATCTGCAAAAAGCAGAGACCTGATCCTCAGGCCACCAAAACAGATGCCCTCCACACCTGGGCTGTGCCTAGAAATCCTGTCCATAAAGGTAATGAACAGAATCGGTGACAAAGGGACGCTTTGGTGGAGTCCAAATGTCACTGGGAATGAGCCTGACTTACTACCGGCTCTGACACCAGTCATACAGGGACCTAACAGCCCGTATCAGAGGGCCTGGTACCCCATATTCCCGGAGTACCCCCCACAGGGCCCCCCGAGGGACACGGTCAAACGCGTTCTCCAAATCCACAAAACACATGTAGACGGGTTGGGCAAATTCCCACGCACCCCCCAGGATCCTCCTAAGGGTATAGAGCTGGTCCAGTGTTACACGGTCAGGACGAAAACCACATTGCTCCTTCTGAATCTGAGGTTCAAAAATCCAACTGATCCTCCTCTCCAGAACCCCTGAATAGACCTTACTAGGAAGGCTCATGAGACCCTTTAGTTAGAACAAGAGCAGAAAATCAGGTGCATTGGGAAATACATTCAAAGGCATGCCAAGCCTGTAGGTGGCAGTAGTTCCCCAAATCTCTGGCTAAAAAACATTCCTTGGAATAACTAGGTTGTGGGCAATTATCGTCGCTAATGTTTTTCATCTGTGGTCTTCTACGTAAACCCAAAACTATGCTTGTAAAAATAAGAAAGCGAGTGTAAACACAGGTCACACATGTCAGAGCGCTTTTGTCTAGTGGTTATTTATGCCCAAATCTCCCCTTTAGAGTTTTAATCTTTGGTGACATACATCATCACTTTAGGGTAGATGACATGCCAAATCCCAGAAACGTATCTTCGTTTTGTGGTGCATCCAGCTACATTTGTACAGAGCTTTAGTGTCATGCGTTTAACTGGTGGACCCGTAAGAAACACCCAACACAGAATGACACGTTTTAAGAATGTTTATTAAAAGGGGAGAGGCAAAGACTAAGTCAGGAGACAGGAGGTCGTTACCAGAAGATCTGAGGTGGGAAATGTCCAATAGGGAAATCCAAAAGGCGAAGTTGGGGACAGAACAGGATCGGAGCCAGAGGATCAGAGAAGCAGCGATGCAGACAGGGTAATCCAAAAGGCGAGGTCGGGGACGGAGCAGGGTTCTGGATCTATGACGGCAAGGTGAGTAACAAGGCTGGAGAATTTACTAGCAGAGTGTTCAATAATCTGGCAGTGAACTGGTGGCTGGATGGTGAATATATAGCAGAGGGGCTGGTGTGCGTAATGAGCTGATGGCAGGAACAGGTGCTGAGGGGATGACAGGCTTGATCCGGAAAACCGGACGAGAGACTCACTTGAATGCCCAGACGAGCACAGAACTCTCTCCAGAAGCCAGAGACAAACTGAGGTCCTCGATTGGAAATGATGTCCAAGGGCAGTCCATGAAGGTGGAAAACCTCCTTAGCCATGATGTTGGCCATGTCCTTAGCGGAGGGGAGTTTCCTGAGGGGAACCAGATGCAACATTTTCGAAAAACGGTCCACAATGGTGAGGATTACCTTACATCAGAAGGGGGAAGACCCGTTATGAAATCCATACTGAGATGAGACCAGGGATGGCGAGGAATAGGCAATGGGCGTAACAGTCCTGCTGAGGGTCTGCGGGAAGCCTTGGCTTGGGCACAGGTAGGACAGGCTGAAACAAACTCCTTAACGTATTTTGACAGAGTAGACCATCAGAAGTGATTGCGAACGATGGCAAGTGTTTTGGAGACGCCCGGATGACAATAAAGATGGGAACTATGACAAAAGGTGAGTACCTGGGAGCGAAGGGTGTCAGGAACGAACAGGTGATCAGGAGGACACTGGGAAGGTACAGGATGTTGTTGATGGGCCTGTCTGAGTTGGTTCTCCAGTTCCAGTCTAGACACCCCAAGAAGAACTTTCTGTGGGAGGATCAATGAGTCATGGTCCTGGACCTGGTCAGATACTGAGGGTTCCATATTTCTGGACAGGGCGTCGGGTTTTGTATTCTTCTCTCCTGGGCGATAAGACAAAGTAACGTTGAATCGACTAAAGAATAGAGCCCACCTGGCTTGTCGAGAGTTGAGCCTCTTCGCTGTCTTGATGTATTCCAGATTCCTATGGTCGGTCCATACAATGAATGGTGTGACAGCCCCCTCCAGCCATTGTCTCCGTTCCTCCAATGCCAGTTTTATGGCCAAAAGCTTCCAGTCTCCGACATCATAGTTACACTCTGTGGATGAAAGGGTGTTGGAAAAAAATGCACAGGGATGCACCTTATCGTCCTGGGCCCTCTGACTGAGGACAGCCCCAACGCCGAAAGCCGAGGCATCTACTTCAACAATGAACTGCCTTGTGGTATCAGGGGTGCGCAGGATAGGAGCTGATGTGAACATGTCTTTAAGTTTTTGAAACGAGTCTTGAGCTGACTTATTCCAATGGAAACTGACCTTGCTGGAGGTGAGGGCACGAAGAGGTGTGGCGATCTTACTGTATCCCTTTATGAATCTCCGGTAGAAACTGGCGAATCCAAGAAACCGTTGAAGCTGTTTACGGGTCGTGGGGATTGGCCAGTTGACGACGGCAGAAGTCTTGGCAGGATCCATGGCAATCTGATTGGGAGATGGTGAAACCAAGAAAACAGACAGTGGTACAATGGAACTCACACTTTTCTGCTTTAACGAACAGGTTATTCTGGAGGAGGCGGAGAAGCACAGCATGTATGTGTTTCTTGTGGGTCTCTGGATCAGGAGAAAACACTAAGACGTCGTAGAGATATGCAAACACAAAACTTCCCACCATGTCTCTAAGAACGTCGTTGATAAGAGCCTGAAAAACAGCTGGGGCTTTAGTTAGACCAAATGGCATGACGGGATACTCATAGTGTCCTGTGGGGGTGTTGAATACCATCTTCCATTCGTCGCCTTCACAAATGCGAACTAAATGATAGGCATTGTGTAAGTCCAATTTTGTAAATATTCAAGCTCCTTGAAGAGAGTCAAACGCGGTGTTTATGAGAGGTAATGGATAGCGGTTTTTTATGGCGATGTCGTTAAGGGATCTGTAGTCGATACAGGGTCTGAGGGATCCATCTTTCTTCCCAACAAAGAAAAAACCTGCACCTGCTGGAGAGAAAGATGGTCGGATAAGACCTGCTTGTAGCGACTCCTTTATATAGTTGGTCATGGCAGTTTGTTCTTGAACGGTGAGCGAAAACAGTCGGCCTCTGGGGGGAAAGGTACCGGGTAGTAGGTCAATGGCACAATCATAGGGGCGATGAGGTGGAAGAGAGGTGGCGTGATGTTTGCTGAAAACTTCTTTCAGATCGTGGTATTCCTTAGGTACCTTGGAAAGGTCAGGGTAGATTTCTTGGGGATCCTGGACAGATAGTGTAGGAGGGGAAGCATTATTTAAACAGTTATCATGACAGTAGTCAGACCAGTGAAGAATTTTCCCTTTGCACCAATCAATTTGTGGGTTATGTGTTTGTAGCCAGGTGTTGCCTAAAATGACTGGAATGTTTGGGGATTTTATAACCAGAAATTTTAAAGTCTCAGTGTGGTTACCTTCCAACCTCATGTTCAAAGGATCCGTCTCATGGGTGGCATGATACATGATGTGGCTGTCGATAGCCTGGATCTCCTGAGTTCCGGACACGGGGTGAAGCTCCAGTCCCAGGGTCTTGGCCGTGCTGTAGTCCATGAACTCTGTGTCTATGCCAGAATCAATAAATACTGGAACCTTAGTCTCCTGGTTTGCGTGAGAAAAGATGGCTGTGACCGGGGGTCTGGTTGAGGACTTTGGATTAATCTGACCCATTAGATGCCTCTGTTTGTCTACTGGGTCTGCCCTTTTAACGGGCAGTTCCGAACGATGTGCCCTGAATTTCCACAATACAAACAAAGACTCATGTTCCTCCTTCTGGTCTTCTCCTCTGGTGATAACTGCGACCTGCCAATTTGCATGAGTTCCTCAGTCTTGTTGCTGGGAGTGGAGGAAAAGCCACCAACACGTGGTAACTCCACAGATGACGACTGTCGGGCAGAACGGCAGGGGATGTAGCGACATGAATGACCTCATTTTGTGACCCAAAGGTCACACTTCCCCAGCTAGGTCGAGCTGGGTCAAGCTGTACTTTGTCCACAGATTATCCATCACAGGAGACATACAGTCTGCTGAAAACCATCTTTAATCTGACTGCCTTTTATCTGTCTGCTGTTCCTCCGCAAGATGAAGGACACTTCAAAATTTAAAATAATCATTTTTAATTAACTCTTTTTACTGTTTATTACAAGGTTAATAAATAATCATCATAAATAATCATCATGGTTCATTATAAATGTATTTAATTACTGAAATGACTTATTATTCTTTGGATTGATAATAATTATTATTTATGATAATCAGTAATGTTTAACAGTGTGAAGAAGGTCATTTGCACTTGTACACACCATGCAGAGGGGACAGACCAGGGTAAAGGTGACTTGCTCTCACATGCCTTTGCTCCATAACCAAAGATTTCTATCTCTGAGAGGGCGTGTTCTGAGGTTTTGTGAAAACCAAAAACTCCTCAGTTCAAGTTCAGTTCTGAACCAACCAAAAGCTCTCGGTGGCACGAGAGTCTATGAGGATAAGGGTCGGTCGCCCTGAAACCTCCACCTAAGCTGTTCTGTCACACCGATAGAATCGCTCCGAATAAACGCCACCTGCACCAGCTGACGCAAAACTCCTTTAGTTATTGATTTTGAGACGCAACTAGTTTCAATTCGATTCAATTCAATTCAATTTTATTTATAAAGCGCCAAATCACGACAAGAGTCGTCTCAAGGCACTTCACATAAAAAACATTACAATTCAGGTCAGTTCATTAAGCCAATCAGAAGTAAGTAAGTAAGTAAGTAAAAGTTTATTTTTAGAGCGCCTTTCACAGATATAAATCACAAAGCGCTGTACAACATGATAAAGATCAGGGCAAATACCTCTAACCAATAAAAACATCAGAAAAACAATAGCAGTGATAAACGTAGAAAATAAAATCATGAGTATAAACAAAGTGAAGGTGTGAACCCAAACAAAGCCATCAGAAATTATGTTTCCTATATAAGGAACCCAGGAAATTGCATCATGTCACTGACTAGTGTCAGTGACTTTACAGCAATCCTCATACTAAGCAAGCATGCAGCGACAGTGGAGAGGAAAACTCCCTTTTAACAGGAAGAAACCTCCAGAGGATCCTGGCTCAGTATAAGCAGCCATCCTCCACGACTCACTGGGGATCGAGAAGACAGAGCAGGCGCGCGCGCGCACACACACACACACACACACACACACACACACACACACACACACAAGTAATTTGTCTATAGTTATATTGTGATTCTATTTGGTGAGAGATAAACTTTATTGTATTTATCCTAGTGGATCTATAATTAAACGGATAAATTCATCAGTCATTGTGACCCAGAGACATCTCAGGACCGATTTGGTCACACCAAGGTCCTTCTACCAATCTCGTGCTCGGAGGTCACCATCTCCACCTGACATCTCGGATCCAACAGAGGGTCTCCTGACTGGGTGAGGTAGACACTACCGACACAAGGTGTCTATATGCTGTTATCTCTAAGAAATAACTAAGTTAGCTGCAAAACAACTTTTCCACCCAGAACGCATTTCTCTCTCTGAAAGAAATCTTCTGAGATTCCATCCATGCAGCCAAACATACGCATTACACTTTAGTTTCCATTCAGACACAGGTTTGCTTTTAATACCAAGTTTTAATATCAAAGTCATTTATAAATTGTCATTTTTAAATTGTTAGTAATAAATTCTACTTTTTAAACCTGACTCTTATTTGAACTGAAACACAGAATGGTGTATATTTGGTTATTGAATAAGCAAATATTCAATTAAGTCTTCTGTTTAATAAATAAACTTTTGCTATTAATTAAATTTCTTAAATCAAATATTAGTCTTTGGATTAAATAGAGACCAAGCAGGTTGGCGTATGAACTTCTATCGCTTGTATAAATATCCTGGATATTTAAACATGATACAAGCTTCATATGCTAATTTGTCTGATCTTTCTCAGAATCTAACAAAGCAGATAGCAAACAGCGTTAATTCTAGTATGTAGATTATCTACGCTACAGGGGTAAACGGAGGCTGAGTCATGCTCCTGTTTCTTCTGTCTCTCCTGTATTCCATGAGCCGGAGGTCGATTCTAGTAGCGAGGTCCTCCAATTCTACCAAGGTCTTGGGAAATTCTCGGGTGGCCATCTCATTCTTGATACTATCCGAGAGACCTTGATAGAACATATCCATAAGGGCAGGCTCATTCCAGTCACTGACAGCAGCAATAGCATGAAAGTCAATGACATATTCTGTGACCCTCCTATTATCTTGCTTTAATGTCATTAATTTACGGGTAGCTTCTCGGCCAGGTAATAATGGATCAAAGATCCTTGTTAGTTCCTGGGCAAAATCACGATAATTGTGGCAAATCCCAGAGTTTCTAGCCCATCCTCCAGTTCCCCAAACTCTGGCTTGTCCCGATAATAGAGAAATGACGTAAGCCACTCGTGACCGCTCCGTGGGAAAGGAGGAGGGCTGGAGTTCAAACTGGGTCAGAAATGATCGGCACGTCTTTGATTCACCCCGGAAAACTTCAGGCGTAACCAATCGTGGCTCGTGAATCGGGGAACTCCGGGGTGGGATGGCGGAGTCTGAAGTTGAACCGGAAGAGGATGCCTGGGCTCCCTGGTGGTTAGCTCGTAGCAGGTTTAGCATCTCCTCCGTCTTGTTTTCCAATTTGTTAATGGCTGCCTCCACACTAACATGCCACTCTGAAGTTGGGTTCGGATCCATTACGACCAGATTATTCTGTCATGCGTTTAACTAGCAGACCCGTAAGAAACACCCAACACAGAATGACACATTTTAAGAATGTTTTATTAAAAGGGGAGAGGCAAAGACTAACCCCGGGTTTCCACGGGAGTCGTCAGCAGCACGTTACTGCAGCAGCACGTCTTGCTCGCGTAAGCTGCTGCTTGGCCCTTCCCACGAGACGTGAAGCAGCAGGGGAGCAGCTGTCACTGACAGAGCACGAAGTCACACGAGTGACTTCGTCAGTAAACACAACAACAAGCAGGAGAAAACTACAACATGGTTTGTGTTTTATGTTCTGTCCGTTTTATAATCGCCAATACGGACCTGAAAAACAAAGGAGACCGCTAGCTAGGTGATAACTTCTCACGGGGACGCACAGTTAGTAACATTTTTTAAAAGTAAAGCAACCGGAAAGCAGTACGTTCTTTATTCTGAAAATCTCGGGAGCTTCTCTCCATTTCCGGTCCGATTTCCTGTCTTTCCTTCCCCAAAAATGTCGAACTTGACCCGTTTCAGAGGCGTCGCGCGTAGAAAATAGAACCGGCGCGTAAAGGCCGCGACATGCTGCTCCTGAGACGCGGCCGACTCGCGCTGCTGACGGCTCTGGTGGAAAAGGTTCTGTTGATCACAGCGGTTCCTATCAGCAGCTATGACGTGCTGCTGCAGTAACGTGCTGCTGACGGCTCCCATGGAAAGCCGGGGTCAGTCAGGAGACAGGAGGTCGTTACCAGAAGATCTGAGGTGGGAAATGTCCGATAGGGAAATCCAAAAGGCGAAGTCGGGGACGGAACAGGATCAGAGCCAGAGGATCAGAGAAGCAGCGGTGCAGGGTTCTGGATCTATGACGGCAAGGTGAGTAACAAGGCTGGAGAATTTACTAGCAGAGCGTTCAATAATCTGGCAGTGAACTGGTGGCTGGCTGGTGAATATATAGCAGAGGGGGCAGGTGTGTGTAATGAGCTGATGGCAGGAACAGGTGCGATGGATGAAGATGATGAGGTGCTGACTGGGGTTGTTGTGGAAACAGGTCATGGCAGGAACAGGAACATGACACTCAGTGTTTTTTGGTCACAAGTAAGGTTCAAGTCTCGAGTCCAATCCCGACACGAAACAAGCCAAGTCCACATCCTAAACAAGTCAATTGACCAAATTAAATCTAGAACATTTAGGACTGACCTACACAAATTTTGAATGTGTAAGATTTACACTTGAAATATAAAGTATTTCAAGTCAACAGGCACAAGATTAATTCAAGTCACGACCATTTCCAAAGTAAGTCCAGTCTAAAATCTAAATGGTAACGAGTCATGTGACTCGTGACCACACTACACTGAATGGAGAAGGAGACTAAAAGCCAGCTGGAGTTTAGAATTGTAAAAGAAACCATAAAAATTTAAAAAGTTACTTTAGACACCTACCTTTGATCGATGTTAGAGAATTTGTAGGTATTTAGTCAATCTGGGCAGCGACACACTTCTGCCCCCGCCCCAATGAGACAAATATGTGGCGAAATACAAAAAAAAGGGTTAGAAATTACAGCTACTATGTGATCTTTTTCTAACCACCAAAAATTACTGCCTAATTGTGGTTTTCACATGCAGAAACAGCTAACTGCTGAACTACTGGCTTTGCATGAGTCGACATTTTTCAGGAGAGAAGACTAATTAGTTAAACGCCCCACACCTGTGTGAGCTGATAGACTTGTGCTGGCAGAGAGCTGTGGGGCAAACACAAAATGAAAGCCTTCATTCAGACAGTGATAGAATGACACAGGAGTTAAGTGCTCGCCCCGTAATCGGAAGGTTGCAGGTTAGAGTCCCTCTCAGTCTGTCGCTGTTGTTATGTCCTTGGGCAAGACACTTAACCCACGTTGCCTGCTGGTGGTGGTTGGAGGGACCGGTGGCGCCTGTGCTCGGCAGCCTCGCCTCTGTCAGTGCGCCCCAGGGCAGCTGTGGCTACATCATAGCTCATCACCACCAGTGTGTGAATGTGTGTGTGAATGGGTGAATGACTGGTTGTGTTGTAAAGCGCCTTGGGGAGTTCCAGGACTCTAGAAGGTGCTATATCAAATACAGGCCATTTACCATTT